>CACRXK020009507.1:0-19040 GCA_902702795.2 Paramuricea clavata
GCAAGTGGTAGATGTGAGGACTTGACATCCCTCTATAGTTGGAATATGCATGAGGTTTCGAAATGTCGTTGTATTAAACTCATATTAACGGTAACCTATGACAAAAAATTTCGTGAAATATTACAAACGTAATTACTGATGATGTACACTATCAGTAATTGAAATCCATCTACAGCGGGGTGCATAAAAAAACGAGACCTTTAGAAATCAAGATATTTTTTTTAGGCACATTTTCAATACTTCCAGTCGAGACTCTAACTAGTCTAACTAGTCAGGTAGTGACCTGACCAGTTTGATCCACATACCACAGAAGCCCACATATACAAAAACTGCAGTACTATCTTAGATAAATCTAGACACATGTCATTATTGTTATATATGCAGTCTTTACATATACATCGCCAACTTGAGGAACTTGTGATATTTAATTAGCGCGTAATTCGATCTGCTTAACTTGTAAATATATATATTTTAATATGATGACTGAAACCTAGTCAAAACGTTGATTAAAATTTTAATTATATTTCGAAGTGTCTATTGTTTTGTCCTTTTTACAAGATTTTATGCTTCCAGGAATTTAAAATACTTTCTAATCGTATGAAGGAGCATATGCTGTGTAGAAATTGTCAAATTACTAATCAGTTCGAATAGAAATTAATTAAATGGTTCAACTAACAACATAGGTGCAATTCGTCAACGCATGCGCGAGATTTACGCGGAAAACAAGATGGCGGCGGTAAAATGGACTAGCTTAATTAGTCTTTTTGAAGTGTTTTCAAGTAACAATGATCAAATGAATTATTCTTTTGGATATCATTGTACATCATGCTCTAGTTTTCTTCATAAATCTGTTAAAATAATAGAATGTCATTTTACTTCATTTTACTATTTTTCCAAATTTTTACAATGAATAAAAGACTACAAAAATATTCAATACATCATAAGATAGCTTATAGACCGGTAAAATTTATAATATTTTAACTGCAGAAATGTTGAATACGAGCGTGAAAGGCTGCTGGGAATCGCAAATAAATTAATAAATTTATTACCGATTCCCAACAGCCTTTCGCGCTCGTATTCGACTTTTCGCTTTGCTCGGAGGACAAACTTAATTGAAATAGCTGTATATAGTTTATCGCGTAATCGCAATTCTAATTACTGTGATAATAAGCATATCTTTTGAATGTTAAACAGTGTCTCTACAGCGCATCGCTAAAAACTTTTATTTATTTATTTATTAAAGTTCGCCACTTACAACAAACAAGTGGCAGGGTCACCACAACAGTATACACCAGTTATTGTGGGCCGCGGCTTAAATAAATTGTTCTCTGAAATTGATTATGACCTTGATACGATGTTGCTCGACTAGCCTTGCGAAGACATTGTAGTTCGGGGGGTGGGGGTGTCAGGGTCCAAATGTTGCGATATTTTTAAATAAATACTTTAATACGTTACTTTGAGATTTAGTGTGAAATGTTTATGAGAGCATTCAAGTTGCAAGCATTTCTTTCGGAAAAGTATATTACCACATTTAGATGCAGGGTTACGTCTACTTGGTGGGTTCGGCGGAGTCCTTTGGCCCAAGAAAATTTTGAAAATTTAAAGACTCGGAAAGCGCGGACATGCACCTAAAATTTGTACTCTTAGCTTATTTGGAATTGATCTCTTTTCATTTTCACGTTTGCCAGTCAATACTTTACATGAAAATTAGAAAGAATCGCCCAGAAATTGTAGAGAGGGAGGGTGGGTGGGATTTTTCAGTTTACGACTGAAATAAAGCGCAGTAAATGAAATGATTATTTTAAAGGTATTCACCAGGTTTCATCAAGTGATTTATTTGTCGGTCACCATGCATGGACGTGATGAAGATAATTGTGGCACCTGGACATTACCATGTCGCAGTGTGAAACATGCTGTCAAAATTTCCAGTACTAACGACGTTATACATATTGATTACGCTGACGGGAGGCCTCATAAAGAATGTGAACATCCGAAAGAAAACCACACAATGATGTTGAATAAATCGTGTGAAAAATGTGCCGATTGATCCAACGCCTGAAAACATTGTTTATTTCTATGCCGAATATCAAGACGCGTTTGGAGAAGTACAAAATTGAGTGCCTGGTACAGAATTCATAAAAGGCTTGCCGGATCGCGGCATTATCAATCCAGAAACACGCAATTTGTTCATCATTGACGATATGATGGGTGAAAAGGATGGAGTGATTTCTAAATTGTTCACAAAAGATCGCACCATGGTAATCTAAGCGTGATATACATTGTGCAAAACTTGTTTCACCAGAGCAAAGAGCATCGAACGATATCTCTCAATATTCTCAAATTATTTATGTTTAACGAAAAATATCTGCGATGCAAGTGAAATTGCTCTTCTCGTTAAACATGCAACAATACCCGAGTCAAACGAATTTTTTCAAACAAGCTTACCAATTGGCAACGAAAGAACCTTATTCTTATGTATTTGTCGACTTAACTCCTACATGTCCTGACGAGATACGGATTCGATCCTGGATCTTTCCAACCGACATGCATTATGTCGATCAATCCAGAGTATAAGAATGGGGGAACGTGTGTAAAATGCTGGTTTGATCGGATGTCTGCTTGTATGAAGAGGAACTCCAAACTGAAAGTATTGAAAGTAGGCTATTGGCAAGTGCAAACTCGAACAGAGAAAAGCTATTTTGAAAGCGGCTGAAGATGATTTATCCGAAGCAAAGACCGTGTCCATTAAACGTTTGGGTTGAAACGGTTGAATTGAAACCGAAAACAGCTAAAAAACTTGCACCGCATTCCAAGCATATAAAGTTTGCGCCTGACAAACAAAATCCTATCGTAAAAAGAAGAACACGTCTAGTCCAAAAAGGGGAGGGTTTCCTACCGTTTCTACTCGCTTCAGTTTTGGAACAGTTGGCTAACTTTTATAATGGAACACGTCAAAAGATTGGTCCTTGTCCCTGAACATACGGTTGAACAGCGAAAGAAACCTCTAGAGGAGCCTTTGGCGACACAGGTCAACGAAATAGACTCGGACATGCAGGATATTGTTCAACGACAATATATACTAATCAATGAAAAGGCAAAGCTATACGACCAGAATCTGGAACGCTATTTAACCTTTTATGATAAACGAATTTCAATACATCTCTCCGAGTAAACGTAACGCACACCGATCTAGCTGAAGAAGCTCAAGGAATGCAGCCCAGTGAAGAGACGGAACCGTCAAACGAGATTGAAACAGGTATCATGGATAGTGTACCAGTTACTATTAAGTCAAGGCCTCGACAACTCATCAAAAAGCTCAAGTCAATTCAAGATCTTATTGGTTGGAATGAACAAGGCCAGATGGTGTTTAAAAGAAGATCGGTTCCTAGCACAAATATAGTTGATTTGGTGAACGATTCTCTACGTAAAAGGAAGAATTAAATCCAGATGGCTGCTTCTTTTTTAATAAAAGAATCCCGGAACATTTACCCACCACGAGTGCAAACGGAAGAAAAGAGGAAAAAACGCAGAGACAATACTAGTAGTCCATATAAATGGTTAAAATAATTTATTTCTTGTAAGAGAAAATTTTACAATAAATGTATTTTTAAACAAAAACTAGTGCTTTCTATTTGCACCACTTGTCTATAAAATCCAGGAGCCTAACCATAAGAATCCCAACACATTTCGGTTTTTAATCGGTTGTGCATGATCACAAGGCATAGGTCTGGAGTGAGATCAAACACAAACAGTGTATATCCGTTTACATATTCTTCACGAGTTATACCGTTGCCCTGATTTTCAAAAATCTTGTGACTACCCGCGTACAGGGTTTGAAAAGCAGAAATGTAGTTATTGTCTGCTCCAAATTTCAACTGTAATGGTTTTCCAGGTAAGTTCTCTCTCCGTTGACAGCGAGACCCATGGTTGTAATATCGTAATTTTTCAAGTTGAACGGGTTTTTCGTATAGGTGCCGTTAAAGGCATCTGCGTCGACCAGTCCAATCACAATGCGATTTGGAAAAGCCTCCGATTCCATATCCCATGGGGACAGATCTACGTCAGTATAAACTCCAGAGTTTGCAGCACGTAAAAATTCTATCGTATCTGAAGAAGATATTCTTGTAACATGATCAACATCTTCCCAAAATCCTCTTTTAATTTCCACTTGCGTCGGTGGAACAGAACATAAATGAAATTCAGATTTTGAACACATACAGAAGTCTTTACGCATTGTTTCAGCGACTTGAGCCCTGTAGAGAATGTTCCCTCCGCTGAACAGATGTTCTCTACAATCACATTAAATCACAATGAACACGCGTATAAAATGTATATAAATCTCTTCGTATTTCTCGCAGTCTCACAATAATACGCCCTGTTTTCACATGCACTATAACACTGTTTTCACATGCACTATTTCACTTCCAACAATAAGGTCCGTCACTATCGCCAATCTCCAATGGTTTCTGTTCTTCTGCTCGTCCTTTATGGTCACTGCCTCCCCGACTTGTGGGTGTATTTTTTGTTCGTTACTGGTCGCTCGACGAGGTTGTTCTCGCAGTCCTCGTATATACTCCCTACTCCATCGCTTCCATATCGCTTCTTCACACTGTTTAAGAAACCCAGCTCTTCTTCGGAGATCTCCATCTTCGATGTGGTGGGGGTCCTGTTCTGGGATGTTGTTATTGTTCAGGAACATCATTGAATATGGTGTCAATACAGGAAAGTCTACGTCATCCTCGACATAACTCAATGGTCGGTTGTTAAGAGCCGTTTCGACGTCCATCACCACTTCCTCCAGTTCATGGTGTTTCTTCTATCTACGATTCAATTTCGCTTTCTCCACAGCTTTCTTTCCCTCCTTCTTTTTACCATGTAGCTTGCGATGCCCCTGCGCGATTCCATGTTTGGCTTCGCCTTTCTTGTGCATGATTCCATGTTTGGCTTCGCCTTTCTTGTGCACGATTCCATGTTTGGCTTCGTTTTCCTTGTGCACGGTTGCATATTTCCTTTGCCCTTTTTAGTGCGCGATTGCATGTTTGGCTTCGGCTTTCTTGTGTTCCGGTTTGGTCACTCTGTATTTTCTATTCGTCTTTGCTACTTTGTGCTTGACGAATACCTTTGATGTGTCGATCTAAGGGAAGGTGCCAGATTTAAATTTGACTTGCACCTCCTTCAAGACATCAGCTTTAAACTGTTTGGTAGACGGTGAATCTTTTATGGCTTCCAACTCTTGCTTAACCAAATCTTTGCAGCTATACGAAGGCACGCCAACAGGGCTTTTTCCCTTTGACTTCAGACCAGAAGGGGGCTTAGAATTAGCTGCGGGTTTTGGTTGGTCTTCCACTTGTTGTTTTCCGTCCTTCAAGTTTGGTTTTAGCGGGGCACTTTCTTCGATGGGTTTTTGCTTGTCTTTTGAATCTAAGTTCTCAGCAGCGATGTTTTGTCGTTGACCGTTGGTGGGGTTTAGTTGTTGAGGATTTTGAGAATTCTGCTCAGATTTTTCAGGGTTTTAATCCTTTATGGGTTTATTTTCACCGTTATTTGCTTGCTGAGCAGTAGAGGTCAGTCCAGGTGCCTGATTGGCCGCCTGGTAGTTGGGTTGAGTATCTTGCGCAGGTGGAGAATTTGATGCGGGCTGGGATTCCTTGTCAGAATTTGGTTGATTTGGAAGGTTCTCGGGTTGCGAGTTATCTTGAGATTGATCAGGTGTAGACTCTTTTGCGGGTTTCTTATCAGACGTCTGTCTGTAGCTGTTGTTTCTGTGCGGCTTCTGCTCGTTTCTCTTTGAAATCTTGATAGACCATCTCTTGATAATTTTCTCCGCTGTCTGCAATCCCTAGCACGTTCAGACGACGGAGGTTCTCGTAGTCACTTTGAGAGGTTTGTGTCATCAGAACAGTGGTTTTGTCAAAATCAGCCCACGGGCTCATCACGAACCACCCAAGTTTCGTCAATTCAGCTACTGGGTCACCGTCCTCACCGACAAAGGCATGCCGGGCGAAATTCTACTCTTCAAAAGTAAAGAATCTTAAATCGACCAAACCGAAGAGATGGTGGAAGGAGGTGAAGCAGATTGCTGGTATGGTACCTACAACCGGCTCCGATGACCTATGTAGTCAACTTCATTTAGACGATATCGAGAATATGCAACGTCCTGACATTGCGAATTTAATTAATAACGCCTTTTTGGAGCCCATGAACTCCTTCAATCCACTGTCAACCCTTCCCCCCTTTGATAATTATTCCTCTTTTCAAGTGAACGAATTGGAAGTCTTTCATTTATTGAAAGCAATTAATCGTGGAAAGGCGTCAGGTCCTGACGAAATTCTCAATTGGGCTCTTAAGGAATATGCTGAAATCCTTGCACAGCCAGTATGCGCTGTGCTAAACAGCAGCTATGCCGAACAACAACTACCTAAATCTTGGAAGCTTGCCAACATTGTGCCCCTCATAAAAACTAAGCCCGTTAGCGACATTTGTAAGCAGTTACGACCAATTTCACTTACTGCCGCTATTTCGAAAATCGCTGAGGACTGTGTTGTTAAAAAATACATTGCTCCAGCTATCATGAGTATAATCGATCCAAGTCAATATGGAGTAATACCAAGAAGTTCAACTACTCTCGCTGTTATATCTATGATCCATGAATGGTCGCAAGCTACTGATGGCACTGGCTCTGCTGTCAGAGTCATCCTGTTCGATTATAGAAAAGCATTCGACCGTATCGATCATGCTTTACTGGCTGATAAAATTTCCAATTTAGCTATTCCACGTGCGGTTGCTCGCTGGACAATCGATTTTTTGATGAATCGAAAGCAGAGAGTGAAATTATCCAACGACTGCTATTCGGAGTGGGGAGATGTACTCTCCGGTATCCCTCAAGGTACAAAATTAGGGCCCTGGCTATTTTGTTTAATGATAAACGATCTTGATATTTGTGATATATCGAGGTGGAAGTTTGTTGATGACACAACAGTTGCTGAAGTAGTTAGTAAGGACACAGAGAGCCGTGTTCAAGTCGCAGTTGATGTTGTGGAAGATTGGTCGAAGGCAAATGGGCTATCTCTTAACGCTGAGAAATGTAAAGAACTGAGAATCGATTTTAAAAAAATTAAACAACCTTTTGATCCTGTATTGGTGGGTGGAGAAGCATTGCCTATAGTTGAGAGTGCAAAAATATTGGGTCTTGTTATGACAGGCACACTTCAGTGGAAAGATAACATCAGAGAGAGTATAAAGAAAGCTAATAAACGCCTCTATTTTATAGTATTATTGAAACGGGCAGGCGTAAATGTCAAAGATGTTTTGAACTTTTATTGTACAGTGATCAGGCCTGTGCTCGAGTATTGTGCGCAAGCCTTCCATCATTCCATCCCAAAGTATTTGGCAGACGAACTTGAGACTGTCCAGAAACGTGTGCTAAAAATTTTTTCTCCCGAAATGACATATTGTGAGGCCCTTGAGTATTATAGACTGCCTACTCTATTTCAAAGAAGAGAGGACATGTGTGACAAACTCTTTACGAGTATCATCAAGGATCCAATGCATAAACTTCATCATCTGCTGCCCCCGAAGAACGAGACTGATTATTCTTTCAGGACGAATCGGTATTTTAATATGTACGTTACACGCACGAACCGCTTTTATAACTCTTTTATCCCTGCTATGTGTAGGAAGTTTGTAGGATAGATTTTATGCTTATTTTAATCGAATTTTGATCGTGGGTGGGTTTTATAATATTGTATTAATAATATATTTATATGTAGTGCATGTGATAATATGTAATCCGCGCAATTCAGCTTCTGGCTGCAATGTGGTTTCAATTTAATAATAATAATAATAATAATAAAAACGGCCCTGGCGCCTAGCAGTAAACAGACTTGATCTGAAATCTGATAGCAAAAACTTGTGTTATATAATTAATTTACCTGTAGTCAATGAGACGCACATCTATAGTCAATGAGACGCACGAATATCTGTCACCTGTGATTGCCCTTTATCCCCTGGTCTTGGCTACTTTATATATACATTGCTTTTTTCTCAGTTCCACTCATGGTAAGAATCGATTAGCTTAAAGGCGGATTTCCAGTCCTCGCACGAAGCTCCTCGCAGCTCGCTGCAAGGCATGCATGAGCACTTTCATCCAATCACAATGCTAAACAGTTAATTTTAATTAGATGCAAGCACTCGTAGCGAGCTGCGAAAAGCTCCATGCGAGGACTGGAAAACCGCCTTTAGGCCTTAAGCTCACAGCTCACTATAGTCGCTGCGAGTAATAACTGTGCTTGATATAATTTGTGCTATTTACTGTAGTTCTGTTTGCTTTTAATTAATGCTCGCAGCAATCCCTACCTTGCAGGTACCCTTGTATAAATGTATAGTAGAGTATAATAACAGTCAATACTTACCAAAAACTGAGCTGACATTATCTGATAATACAATCACTTCTGATGAAGTTGCCAACTTTTTTGAGCACAACTGTGAGCGTTTTGGACGCGTCGAAACAAGTGAACCGTATATACATTTGTTTCGTCTCGTTAATGAGATTAATGAGATTAACTCGTTTGTTTACGTGCTTAGATGTAGGTCAACTACTAAGCAAATAATTTAGGATATGCCTGTTTCCATTGTTAGATGTTACAGACTCACGTATGGTATCCTTGCTGTCCTAACGGTGCTAAATACATTGTTATTTACCGTGAACCATGTGCTGCTTTCTACAGTCACTTTAATTACCTAAAGGGTTGGATGTTTCAACCTGGAGAACTTTCACTTCATGAATTTGTAAAAGTTTTCTACTTGCTCATGATATACCAAAAAGTAAAATGGAAAATGCATCCTATTTTGTGCACTTGCTCAGCTGGTGGGAACACAGGAATGACTCGAATGTTTTATCTGTTTTCTTTGAGGATATGAAAGATGATTTAGAAAGTGTAGTTAGGATGATTGCGGCATTTATAGGAATTCAGGATGAAGAAAGGATTAAGAATGCTGTCAGAATGAGCTTCCTTGAATTTATGAGGGAGAATAAGGGAAAGTTTCCGGGCGTACGCTATGCGCGTTATCGGAATAAAGCTTGTGGGGTACCTGATAATGCTGTACCCAGTAAGGTTGTCACAGGATCTGCCACGAAAGGACGAGAGTTGATGGATGACAAAACTAAAGAAATTATTCAGGCAAAGTGGCTGGAAGTCGTTGGGAAACAAACTGGATTTCAGGATTACAATGAGTTGAGAAGTGCATTCAAAAAAGAAAAGAAAAATTGTTGTTGAATTGTTACCAATGACGTTCAAACTTTAGCTTCTTCTTTAATTTTAAACGAAGCTTATGCTTTAATTTTCTACAAAACATGTGCGAACTTTGTCGAGACAGGTTTTTCGCCAGGATATTCATTGGTTTAAAAAATTGTTTTTACTATTTTTACTGATTGGTCGAATATAAAATTTGCATTATAACGGCTGCATGACGACAACGAAATAGCGAACGTTTCTTGATTTAAATATGCGCTGGAAGTGCGACCAGGATTTCCAGAGAACGTCTCAAAAATCATTATTTCTTGATTTGATGATTTCTTGCAAATATATTTAATTTTTGCACGATTTTGTAAATTTCAAAAGCTTTTTGAGAAAATAAAGGCGGAGGAATTGCTAAAAGAAGGGAGTATAAAGGAGCCGACGTTAACGAAGGTAAGTTTATTTTAAATATTGAAGTATTGTTCGCTTTATAATTGCTTTAAAAGCTAATCGTTGCGTATATTTTAAATTAAAAAAGACAGCATATAATTTCAGTGTTTTTCTTGATTACCCTTTTTTATTATATATATTGAAATTTTTAAATAAAAAAGAAAGCAAAGTTATTTGAATGCGAGAATTAGAAATAATTTTATTTCAAACTTGTTTTTCGACAAAGTTTTTCGATAAAGGCAGTGACAGTGTAGTTTTATAAAGAACATTTTAAAATGTCTTGCAGCGTTTGAGGTTAAAACAAAAGATGACCGGCAAAAAATCCGTTGTGGCTGGTGAATTTAAGATTCTACGATCGGTATAACTTCCAAATTTATTTCGAGACCTGTTGTGGAACAACCTCTCAGATTATTTGAGGAATATGCATTCTTCTCTTCCTACTTTTAATACAGATATTGCGATATATGGCTGGTTAAGTCAATTAAATCAGTTTTTGCTATGGGGATTAGCGTGGTCAAATAAAGTTTTACTTACCTTTATTTTGATAGAATAATTTTGCCTATGGTGAAAACTGCTCAACTTCTGGGTAATAGCAGTTCTCCGAAAAGTCAATCAGATCCCGCCCTTTAGTCGTCTAACCCAGAGCCTAATTTTCAACGAGTGACCGAGTAAAAATGGCTCTGGGGAAGAGAATGTGATCGACATGTGATGCGGCAGTGACTTGCGGCCAGCGGGCTTTTGCGCGAAAATCAAGCAACAAGAGATTTCCTCTTGATTTTATTTTTTGACAGTTTTGTCCTCATTTTTCATTTTTTGTCTTTAATTGGCTTTTGTCTTTAATTTTTTGTCTTTAATTGGCTTTGCCGCCGACTTAATTCCATGGCGGCGAAAAATATCTTACAACGACGGTAATAACTTTGAATGTACCATGTTGACGTTTATTCACTTAATATCTTGTGTTTATATTTTATGAAGCTTGGTTTAGTCGAAGTGTATTCTTTAGGACATATCATGACGGAAAACGACTATAGTGTGGCGGATACAGAGGCGTGTCGGGCGGGGGGTGTGGGGGGTGTTACACCCCCCAGTTTCCTCTTAGTTTGTCGGTAAAATCGGAAAATTGAAGGCTTGTCGGTAAACTAGTTAATTCATCGTCGGTAAAATACTAAAATGAGAAGTAACAAAAATGTATTAAAACTGAAGCAATTATTCTGCAATTTCATCTGGTATTTCGTTGGTAAATCAAGAATTCAAGATTTCTGCTGACGATTAAATGCTCGATCATGTCTAACAGAATAATGTTTATTGAGAAATACGTTATTCGATAGTGGTTTTACATTGATATCCTGTGGTCGGTTAAATTGCGTCAGCACGCGCTGCGCTAATCCTGTATTTGCGTAATGTATCTGTCAACTATAATATAATATATATAATCCGATAATCGATGCGCGATTTAATAGCATTCACCGGCTCACCGCATTGTGTATTTGTGTAAATTATACAACATCGCATTTCAAAATCGTTACGGTCGTCGGTTCTTTCGCGCAATTGCTTTTAGCTGAATGAACAAAAATTATATGTATATATTATTTATATATAAGCACTAAAATATAAAGCATAGACAAATAATAAACCAATTTGCACATTTAGAATCTGAATATAATCGCCTTTACTCAACATCTTTCATGTAAAGTACTACGTAATTTATGCTTGTCTAATTCTTGTGTGACAACTTTTGTAAATTAAAAATAAACTTGTACACATAGCGCGTCACATACTATGATACATACGCGTCGGCTGACTCGTCGGCTGTACAGCACATCTTAGCGATCTTACTCATTTCTGGCATTTTGTTAAAGCGTTTTGAAAAAGCAAACTGTCACGATACGATTGTGTAAACATCTAGTGAATTTGCATTATTTGCGGGTGGCCCAAATGGCCAATGACATGGCACACTGCGGTAAGCACTCCCTTCCGTATCGGCGGTATCGCCCACGATTTGCGTACCGGTAGTAGATGTAAATTATGTAAAGTCATGGGAAATGCCCTACTTATCTAGAATATATATAAACGTAGACAAATCATCATACTTTATATGGTCTTGGAACGCTACAAAAGTACGAAACGAAACGATGCCTCCAAAAGAACGAAAAAATCGATTTAAAATTAAATGTTTAGAATGTGGTGTTGAAATGGATTTTGATTACAAGAAAAAGCATAATTCAAAAAAACACCATGATTTGCAGAAAGAGCGTAAAGCTATTCGCTACGAAGTAGTTGGGGCGCCCAAAAATCCGTTTGACACAGCCGCTCGGAAAGTTACCGTTGTTTCGACGAAACTGACTGCTGAAAGTGCGGACACAGAGACTAAGAACAAAGAAAATACGGACAGTGTGAGCTCAGATGAAGATATTCCCTCAACATCAAGAGAAGAAGAAGTACCATCATTCGTGAGTGATGCGCGTGACCCAGAATTAGAAATATCCATAGAAAAACGAGGTTGGAATAAAATCGAAAACGAACCGGATCAAACAATCCAAGAAGCAAAGAAGCAGAAAATAGATAAGGATTCAATAAGTGATGTTCTCGTCGAAACTAACACCCCGGACTTTCCAGAAGATGACATAAGCAGTGCTGCCAGTACATCGTCTCATTCATCATCGAACTTTCAGTTTAATGACCCTATTCAACCCATGCTATCGTTGGTAAGTCATCTTCAATTCACTTTCATAAATTTATGTCTTTAACGTCTTGGACTTTGTAGAATTTTGGAAGAAATGTAGGCATAGTGTAAATCCTTGTAATTTTATTAAGATGATGGACCTGAGCAGTCAACAATAGAAGACCATGAATTAGCGGGCATGTTGGGAGAAATTCTGGATGTGCTAAAAGAGGCCCAAGATTTGCACGAATCGTTCGCGTCGGAAGATTATAGCCAAGATGTATTTATTTCAACTATCGAGAAGTTTGTGTCAGATTTGAAAGAAAAATGTCACTTGTTATTGTCATCATCAAAAGAAGCTTTAACTTGTGAAGAAAACGTTCTGAAGCAAACGTTGGAAAAATCAGTTGAAGAGGAGTCTTCTATCGTGACAAACGATCCAGCAGAACGTATTGGGGTAAAGCTGAATGAGTCACAAAAGAATTTTCTAATAGCCTTGGGACCTTGTCAGCCGATTCTTGAAAGTTATCCAACGAACCAGACAATCGCTAAATCGAAACAAAATTCGTTTACATCAAAATGGTACGAATCAATGCCTTTTTTGGAATACAGTCCAACTCTGGATCGAGCTTTTTGTTTTGCCTGCAGCCTGTTCGGGGAGGGTCCTGGGACATCATGTTCATGGACAAAAGATGGAGCAAACCGCTGGGATAAGATGAAAGGCCGGGGGAAAAGCAAGCAAGGAAAACTGGTACAGCACTTCACTAGTGCAGCTCATAAAGCATCGGTTGATCGGTTCGATATTTTTTCAAAAAGAAGATGTAGCATTATCTAAAAAGAAGATGTAGCATTATCTAATGCGAGAAAGCAATTACTTGCCCAAGAAGAGCGGGAACGTCTGCACAATAGAGAAGTTATTAAAGTTATTCTAGATTG
This sequence comes from Paramuricea clavata, assembly GCA_902702795.2. NCBI lineage: Eukaryota > Metazoa > Cnidaria > Anthozoa > Malacalcyonacea > Plexauridae > Paramuricea > Paramuricea clavata. The sequence continues at coordinate 13,285 of CACRXK020009507.1, forward strand.
TTGTAGATACTTGTCAAGACAAGCCCTTGCTTTTCGTGGTGGCGATGATGATCTCAATGGAAACTTTAGACAATTAGTAAACCTATTGTCACGCTGGATTCCTTTTCTAAAAACCTGGTTGACCACAGCCCATTTACGTCCAAACCGTGTCACTTACTTGAGTGGTAAATCCCAGAATGAATTGATCAACCTTTTAGCAGTTGAAGTGCGCAACATTTTAACAGAACAAATACGTTCTTCGGCTGTTTACGCTGTACTTGCTGACACAACACCCGATGTTGCTCATGCCGATCAAATATCTTTAATTATACGCTATGTGGACGCAGAGTTTCGCATCCAAGAACGGCTTCTCAAAATATCAGAGATCTCTTCTAAAACCGGTGATGGATTTTCTCAAAAGGTTCTAGCAATGGTAACAGAATTGGGTATTCCCCATGCTGGTATACGTTTTCAGTGCTATGATACATGCAACAGCTTCGATGTCCGGGGTTTACAATGGGGCACAAGCGAAGTTAAGTGAGCATTTGGAGCGAAAAATACCCTACATTACTTGTCTTGGTCATAAAACAAATCTTTGCGTCGAACATTCCTGTAAATCTTCCGTTATGATCGAGGAGTTTTTTACCACATTGCAAGAGCTTTATAACTTCCTAACAAAAAGCACAGGTAGATTCGGAAAATTAAAGAGCAAAATCGAAAGTTTACAGGAAGGGCTCATCATGAAGAATCTTTCGCAGACTCGATGGATTGGCAGAGCTGAGTCAATCAAAGCTGTATGGTTCAGTTATGAAACGGTGATTGGCACTCTTCACGATATACACGAGTGTGATGAAACAGATCATGATGCCAAAAAGACTGCCAAAAATTTATTAGACAAATTAAAGTCATTTGAATTTTATGTCAGTCTTTTGTTTATGAAGAATGTGCTTTACAAAGCGAAGATTGTGGTGATGGAAATGCAAGAAATCGAGCAAGATATCCTAGCGAGTGTCGAAGTACTACAGCAAACCCGAAACGAAATGCTTCGCATGCGCGAAGATGATGTTGCTATGGAGGGAATTATATCAGCAGCAACCGGGAAATGCGAGTCCTATGGAATCAATGTGGAGTACGAATTTTCAAAACGACACCGACCGCGGAGAGCATCTGCCCGTTTCGACGAAAATTTTGCCAATGCTACTGTGCCTAGCTTTAGCCAACACTATCGGAAAGAAATGTTTAAGGTATTAGATCGTCTTGTATCGGACATAAACGAAATTGATGAATATTTATCTGATATTGTGCTACCTATAATTATTTTGCTTCCAACAAATTTACCCAATTGTTCCAAGCAAGAAGTGGAAAATTTATGCGCAGCATTTCCACAGGACTTCAAAGATCCAGACGCTATGTGTGCAGAGATTAAGTTAATATCTTCTGATATCGAGAAAAGTGGTGCCAAAAATCTGAAGGAAGCAGCGAAGTGTGTACTTGGAAAACAACAGTTTTATCCCAACCTGACGAAAGCGTACCAGCTCGCATTAACAATTCCAGTTTCTGTCGCAAGTAATGAGCGTTCATTTAGTAAACTAAAACTTGTTAAAAGCTATTTGCGATCAACGATGAAAGAAAACCGTCTTGACGACTTGATGATTTTATCTTCATCTGTAGATATATTAGACGAACTTGAGTTGGATAAAGTAGCTAACTCGTGGTCTTTATATAAATCAAGAATGATAAAAATCTAGTTTTGCTAAATAAGGTATATGATATGTGCATAGGTACCATACTTGAAAATTACCAAATATGTATACTCAAATTAAAACTTTTATCCTATAAAAATTTGTATTGTAATGTTCGACAATTGGAAAGGGAAACGCCCTTTTCGTCGGTAAAAATGGGATGCTACACCCCCCCACTAGAAATGGCCCAGGAACGCCACTGGGCGGATATGTGCATGGATGTTTCCGAAGCGGGTTAAAAGCACCAAATTGTGCACAGTAGCATCTTTTTATGAGTAGAACAACATGCAAAAGTGGGGCCATCGTGAAACTGCTTTTTTTAGAGAGTTACGATGCTATTAGCATTATTTGCTATTAAATTCTACTACAACAAAAAATGTGAAATTTTGAATTCAATCGCAACAAATATAACTTGCATCATCAGAAAGCTTGTAAAAAACTACATAAAAGACGTTTAAACAGTTTTTTTATTCTTCAAATGGTTATTGCTGTAAATTAGGCACATTATCTCGCTAAAAGTCCCTAATTAATTATTCGATGTTTGAAAATGCGTTTTTAACAGTTTATAATTTGAAAACTATTTCAGAAATCAAAAAACTGTCTAAACGTCTTATATGCAGTTTTTTATAAGCTTTCTGATGATGCAAGTCATATTTGTTGTAATTGAATACAAAATTTCACATTTTTTGGCTATAATAGAATTCAATAGAAGAAAATCGCTACTCCCCCGTTTTCAGGAGATAGCAGCAAAATAGCGATGGCCTCACTTCAAATATCTATTAAGCAAATAAAACTACATCAATAGTAAAAGTTTGATGCTTTTAACCTCAACGGGAACTACTGATCAATAAGTTTACACATATCCGCCTCACTACTATTTTTATATGATATTATATACGCTCGAAGTTCATCACGCGAAACGAGTATCGTATATGCCCGGGGCGAAGGTACTTATTCTGCACGGCTATTTACTCCCGGGAAAAGAAATGCATTAGCGAAGTCCAAAGTTCGCCAATAATCGCGGGCACATCACTATGTTTCTTGAGTGGACCTCCCACTGATCTCAAACGTATGGCGATTTTTAGGAGTGGATCAGTGGAATGAGTGAGATTTGAAAAACATTAACGAGAAACTCGAATAATCGTTTAATGGGACGAGCAGCCAGGAGTTTATTTGTTGTTGCTTTCTCTTACTTGTCTAAAGACGTATTTAGAGTCGAGAACAAGATGATCACGTGTATGCTTGGAACTGGTATAGTTCGGGCTATGTACACAATTTATTCACCGCGGTACACCAACTCAATCATTATTTAAGAAACGCGAGTGAATTTTGACGAATTCGAGTTTGGGGAGCCCCATATTCCCCAACTCCATTGAATACCCGATTTTCTAGCTCCTCGAATCCAAATAGCAAGCACAAGTTCAGTTGTCGTGTTTTTGTAGGAGCTTCGTAGAGCTTCGTAAACGATCGTCGTTAACAATGATGTCATGACGCCTTGAGGTCGGCGAAATAGCTTCTTCCTTAGGAGTTCTTTCAGAGCTGTTTTAGCTTGTAATTAGCCGTGCATGTTCTTAGAATTCCTTTTGGGAAGTCTTCGTATGAAAATGCAGTTCCTGAAAGACAGAATGTCTCACAAGATGACAGAGCAAGGAAGAAATCGGGCACAGTTTTTCTCATCCGGATCTCGCAGCCGGTAAATAACATATATATATATATATATATATATATATTTTGACGACGGATTGGCCGCCATCCGTAACGCGCGCCCTAGAACAGGAGACAGAATCCGCAAGCGGTTCTGCGAGGTTTTTGCAGAATTGGGATTAAGAATAACGGCTCAAGCCAATCTATACGTGGTCAACTTTCTAGACGTCACCCTAAATCTATCCAATGGCAAATACGTGCCATATAGGAAACCAGATGACCCGCCATCATACATCAATTCCCAATCGAACCATCCACCTCCCATACTTAAGCAGCTACCATCGACTATATCCAAGAGGGTTTCGTCGCTTTCATGCAACCCCGAAGAATTCGCTAGAGCAGCCCCCACCTACGATAGCGCCCTTCAATGTAGTGGGTTTACCAGCAAACTAGAATATTCCCAACCATCACCCCCTCGCAGGAACCGCAGAAGGAATATATTATGGTTCAACCCGCCGTACAGCATGAATGTCCGAACGAACGTCGGCATGCATTTCCTGCAATTAATAGACAAGCATTTCCCAATAGGCCACCAGCTACGGCCAGTCTTTAACAGAAATAGCTGTAAAGTAAGTTATAGCTGCATGGATAACATAGAATCTATAATCAAGCAACATAATGCTAAAATTCTCAAACCCAGCCCGACAAATGACGTTAACAGTCAGTGTAATTGCCAAGACGAGAAGAAATGCCCATTAAACAATGCATGCAAGACAAAGAGCATTGTATACCAAACTACAGTGACCCCATCGAACCAGCCACCTAAAATATACATAGGAATGACAGAAAACGAATTCAAAACGCGGTACCGAAACCACAAATCATCCTTCAACAATGTTGAGCACGCTGGAAGTACAACGCTCTCGAAGTTCAGCTGGGAATTAAAGGAATCCGACACAGCTTACGCAATCGAGTGGAAAATCCTTAAGCGTGCAAATGCTTATAGGAGTGGAGGAAAGATATGCAACTTGTGCCTATCCGAGAAAATCTGCATTTTAAATGCAGATAAACAATCACTACTGAACAAAAGATCAGAATTAATAGCTAAGTGTTGTCACGAAAGGAAATTTTACGCTTATAACTACAATCCACCGTAAAAGCACTTTAGTCTGATGATCGCCTTTGTGCGTGAAACTCGAGTAACTTTTATCGTAAATAGGTTTAGGTTTTATTAAATTATCTTCAGATATCATGTCTTAGTCTACACAATATATATATATATATATATATATATATATATATATATATATATATATATATATATATATATATATATATATTTACTACTGCAAAGCTTTCAATCCGTAAGCCGGGATCTTCATCATATTATTAGCACTTATGAAGATCCGGGCTTACGGGTCGAAAGCTTTGTAGTAATAAATTAGTACGTGGTGTTTCCACAAACGAAAGTATTATCTGATTATACTGATAGACTCCCCCCCCCCCCCACGAAGAAACCCGCGCTGTTGACAGCTTTCCACTTTCCAGCTAAACTAAATTTTCGATATTACCGTTTATATAATAAATAGTTATTTATTGACGAAGCCAGTTTTGTGATATCCGAAATCATCAAAGTCGAGGCCTTGATAATTCCGGATATTATTACGATAACTGAATTAGTAGCTGTTCAATTTAATTTAGCCTGCGTAGCTGGCAGTTTTAAGGGGTTGGGGTTGAGGCGCGGGCAGCGAGAAAATTAGGGAGACGAGGCGCGGGAAAGGCGAAAACGCGGGCGAGTCGCCTTTCGCGCGCCTCGTCTCCCTCATTTGTGCTGCCCGGGACCCAACCCCTTAAAACCGCCAGCTACGCAGACTAAATTTACAGTAATTATACATTGCAATTTCATCAAAACCGCCTCTCTACAAACAATGATTTGTGGCACAAAACAAAGCTTAGTCCCCGCTAAACCAGAACTGAAAACAATTGTATGTATGTATGTGTGTGTGTGTGTGTGTGTGTGTGTGTGTGTGTGTGTGTAAACTTTATTTAAAGACGTTAGCCTCGTCAACGATTTGCTGATTTTCACGAGGGACGTCTGTTACTATTAAAAATTACAAATATGATATAGAAAAGAATAAAGAATTATATACAACTATTTACAATACAAGAATTAAGTTCCAAACGGTGTGACCCATATTTCTAAAGCATGCATATACAGTATATTAGAAGATGTTAGCGTGAAACTTTCAGGCAGTTTTGAAAAGAATAAATTGATTGCGCTAGCTTCGCATCAGAAGGAAGACTATTCCACAATTTAGCTCCGCTATACTTAAAGCTTTTTTTTAGAAATTCTCGTTTTGGCTTAGCAAGGGTAAGGTCAGTATAAGTATT
>CACRXK020009508.1:0-19040 GCA_902702795.2 Paramuricea clavata
TTATTACGCTGGCCTGTAGGCCAATTACACTGGCCTGTAGGCCAAGTGTCTTAAATCCCTCTTTTTCTGTTTTTTCCTGTGTTTTCCTGTTTTTTTCGCAGTTGAGAAATCGAGTTTGCGTTAGCTCATCGCAGGCTCAGGGTGCAACGATTAAGCCAAAATGCCATCGATTCCCTCGGTTCCGTGATTTATATAGTATAGTAATAAGCTCGTATTTATGTACGTAATAGCCGACTCGTGCCATGCTTGTGGTACATTTTTCGTTTATTAGCCTATACACTTGTACGCACGCGCACAATTCCGAACCCCAATGGCGGCTTTTCACAGAGTGATCAAACTATATTTTACACAGTTTCGTTGAATTTTCAAAGAATTGTGCCGGTTTCCTATGGATTGTTCGTTGTGTCGTAATCTGGACTTTCTTGCGTGTTGAATTAATGTGTTTTTCTTTGTGTAACGACTCGAAAACCACAAAATTTGGACCCAGCGAATTTATACGATATATAGAAGGATATTTAAACAAGGACAAGTTAAAGGTTTGACAGTTTGACTTAAATATACGTCGTGGACTCATAACATCCGTTGTGTACTTGTGTTAATTTTTGCGTCGCACTCTGGACTTTCTTGCCTGTTGAATTAATGTTTTTCTTTTTGTATTAAATTAAACGACTCGAAAACCCCAAAATTTCATAAATTTGTACCCAGCGAATTTATACAATATATTGGAATATAAACAAGGACAAACTCTCCTAATTCCTTACGATAGTTTTAGTCAAATGTCGACAATATACCTTTAAATACATGTATTAAAATCCGCGCCGTACTAGAAATAAGAGAATTCGCGTAGCGCTGGCCGCTGGGTGCGGAAATTTTAGTACTGCGCGTGCTTGCGTTTCGGAGGTCGACTTGTGGCAAGTCTACGCGAAATATAATCTGCGCGAAAAGCTTTGTGGTAGCTATAGTAAAGATAAAGCGTGCGTTCAAAATACCAACAAGAACTAGAACCATTATTGTATGGTTCTCATTTGCTAGACTTGCCACAAGTCGACCTCGAAGAAACGCATTTCGTTCGAGGTCGACTTGTGGCAAGTCTACTCATTTGCCTAATACAATAACATTAGTTCGACGCGAATTTTAATACAAGTATGGTATCATATTTCATAATATAACAAACAATGTAAACTAGCCATGGCCATACATTTTGCCGAACATAACTTCGGCCCCTTTGGACATATCTTTTTCGTAATAATATTATTGGAACCAGAATCGAAAGTGTTATTTTCAAGCTTGTGTCTTGGGATTTTTATGGCGATCAAAAGTCAAAACAAGGACGGCATGATTTGCACGTCCATCAATCGAGCTATAAACGTGCGTGCGAGTAAAAACCCGATATTTTGAAAAATTCAAAATAAATATTCCTACTCTGTGCCGTATTCAAACGAAACTTTGTACATGAAAGCGCTTGAATACAAGATGTATTTTACTCACATTGACTCTGAGCAAATTCTGAAGAATTACTCTTTAATACTAAAGCAGGGTGCAAAAATCGTCTGGCGTTACACAGTGTAAATTGGTCGAGTGGCGTTAGCCAGAGTTAATACTAAAGTAGTGTGCATTGGCAGCTAATAGGTTAATAGACCTTAATTAATAGAGAGGTTAAGATACCCCGGTTTCGGTGTACGGGTACGAGTAGACAGAGTAGTGTCATCTTGTTTTACTGATGTCTGTAATTCGATCACACTTTTTCTGCTTTCTTGCAATAGACAATGATATAATGCGAAAAATGTGCACCTTAATTACGAGTAAAGGTACAGACATCGACGAAAATATTGCTAACTAAAATCATGCTACCCGTACACGAAACCGGGGTATCTTAAAATGAACGGGCTTAAATGATGAACGAGAAACAAATTTGTGCAGGAAATATTGGGGATATAACCGAGAATTGTCTAGGAGTATAAATTTTTGCATTCAGTTCATATGCCAAAAAGGCAGTTATAGATTTGCAGCATTACGTCTCCCGAAAAGGTCTTTTATTTTTTTAAAAAGTCCATAAAATTTGCTTGCGGTTTACTGAGATTTGCATCCTTGCCTTTTGCACCATAGCACGTATGTCGTTATTTTCAGGCCAGTGTGAACGCCTGAGCAGGCGTCTTGTTTTAATTTAAACATGTCGAATGTATACGCAGGGACGTCGCTATAGGGGGGGGGGGGGTAACACCCCCCCCAATAATTCAAACGTTGGTCAAAGTTGGTCAAAATGGAACTATCTGATATGTGCCCAAAGTTGGTCAAAATGGAACTGATATTTGCTTAAAATTGAAGGTAAAACTCGGAAAAATTTGGTGAAAGTTTGGGAAATAAGATGGTCGAAGTTGTTAAAAGTTATGAAATGGTTCGCACTTTTAACAATTTTAAAGCTTTAGTTACGTTTGCGGTGAAAAAATCGGAAGCATTGCTTTTTCGACTTGATCAAAATCCTAGGAAAGTTGGTCAAAACATGACCCCCCCCCCCCCAATGTTGATGGCTTCGCGACGTCCCTGTGTATACGACATCAACACGAGCGTAGTTTATCGCAGGGGCGGCGGAACAGGGGTGGGCTAGGGGGGCTAAAGCCCCCCCCCCCAGAAGTAAAAGTGGGGGGCTTAGCCCCCCCCCCCAGAAAATTTGAATTTTTTGAAAAAATTTTGATAATTACGGAAAAATTTAGGTTATTTTTTGAAAATTTAGGTATGAGGGCCAAATTTGCAATATTTTGTTTAAAAAAAGTCTATTTGGGAAAAAAAATTTTAGATATAAGTCCGAAAAAAATTTTTTCGTCCCTTTTTTTGTATATTGTACCCCTAAAATGGTACACTGACCGAAATTTTTTTGGCGACGGGGGGAGGGGGGGGAGGTCGCCGAAAAAATTTAGCCCCCCCCAGAATGAAATCTGTTCCGCCGCCGCTGGTTTATCGCAATGACTACCAACGATATAATTTAGATAAAATAAATAATGTATTCCGGCGCTTGTTTAGCAACAATACCCAAAGGCGATCATTGGCGAATTCATTAAATTCAGATTCAAATTTATATATAGTGCTCACAATTTCAGGGTTATCCATATAGTATATATATTATTCATATATATATATATATATATATATATATATATATATATATATATATATATATATATATATATATATATATATATATATATATATATATATATATAATTATTTGAATAAATCATATCGCATATATGGGCAGCGAATATCCTAAAGGGGGGCAATATTCCTAATATTCACCCCCGGGGGCGATATTCCTAGGACTATTGCCCCCGTTGATAAAAGTTGTTGGGTTTCAATATAAAGATGATACACAATGACGTAGCCATGCCACTGGACAATCTGCAATGTTTAGTTGTTATCAGTTATATATAGATCGTTCGTTAATCGGGGCATTCTATTATATATACGCGACTGGGCACAACCTCGGGGCACGCAACCACCGTCAAATTTTTTGAGGCTGTTCGTAGCTTTAGAAGTAGATATGAACCATACTGTGTATTTTAACATTTTATAAACTTGTAATATTTTATAATATAAATGACCCTTTGGATTTAGATCTATCTATCGAGTATCGGATATATATCTGTAACTATTTTGTATGTACTATGTACTTGTAATTTTTACGCAATTCAGCCACAGTAGGCTGGGATGTAAAATTATACGGTATAGAACGGTAAAGTAATAAATTCCTATAACGTGAACGTGAGTTTTCAGTTTTGGCAAATCTTGTGCTAATTGAACTTGACTACACTGTAGATGCATGGCAACGAGTTGAATTCATCTCCAAAAGTGTTAATATCCTGTCACCTCGAAATTTACAGTGTTGCAAATGACGTGGCTTTACGTCAACATATTATGTTCACTTTGTAGGGGCGGCATGCATTTATAAAATGTTGAAACGAGATTTTGCCATGGCTTAGATAATTTCCTTGGCCTTGACAAGCCATTTAATTAAAATCTTATTATTATATGCCAGTTTTTCGACAAACGTATTTGTCAACGACATAATAGTATCATTGTAAAAGTGGAATTCTGCACAATATTTTTGTTTTGAAATTGCATATATAAGCCCACATAATTTATGCAATAAAAAATGATGTATAGAAATATGGAATTATCTAAATGTTACTTTTTATTGTGGTGGTTACGCCTGAGCGCTGAACCAGCATGGCATTTCGTTACCTCATGTTGTTTTAAATTGTGATTAAACGCCAACGTTTCGAATGTGGGTGCCGAAATTGCAATGACTTAGCAAGAATATTTTGCTTGTCATACATTGTACTGCATTTTGTAAATATCGATCTGTTCCTTGTCACCTCGTCTGAATCAAAGATGTGGTTACAATATTTGTTAGTATGCGGAATGCTTCATCTTGTTGTTCTGCCGTATGGATCAGGAGTACGAATACCTTTGTTTATCACACCACTGAAAGCTTTACCGCAACCTTTTGACATGACATCGTCGTATTATCACCCTTCTGGACGAAATGCATTCTTCTCCCAAGTGACTACCTGGGATGTTTGGCGAGCGACGAACCTTTCTGTATCTGAAATATACAATAGCACTGTTTTAAGCATCATTACCAAGGCGAATTCCTTATACCAAAGTTCCATTCTCAAAACAGACCAGTTAAATGTGCATATGTGTGGACCGGATTGTTACGCGTTGAATATATCTGATATCGAATATTATAGTGGTTATACCAGGGAAGAATTGAACGGCCAAACTAAGCCTGCAATAACTCTAGGACGTTTACATGAAGCTGTTGTGACATCGTTGGAACTTCATTTCTGTTTCACAATGATGTTCATAGAGAACAAGCTTGGTATATCATCATTCAATGTCACATTACCAGAATGGAAGCTATTCCTTCCTCGTATAGCGTGGTTTGCTGTCCAGTGTAGAGCTGATATTTTAACCGTTGAACGTTCAGAGTTTGCTGAACTGGTGAGAGCGCCAGATGAAGATACCATACTTAATTACAATTTAGCACAATTAGATTCAAAACTGATTTTGCCCTATCAAAATATTATTGTCGATCGATCTGCGTTTGAATATGACACAATACAGACTCGTACAACGGAAGATGGCTCTGGAGATTTGAACAATTGGGTCAGTTTCCCTTTATACAGGTACATCAACAACACGACAAATTTCAGCATCAGAGATTTGGAAATATTATATAAATGGAATAGTGTACAATTGCATGCCTTAGAGTTCATACCATTACAGAGCTATGCCTCTTGCGATGGTGCAATATCTTTGGACAGAACCATGTATAACATCTCAAAATCGATTTTGGAAGATTTTAGTTGCCCAGTTGCTTTAGTTCTTTCGAATTCTGTTGGCCATGTCCAAATAATAAAATCTGAAATTGGAGATGCATTTGAACTTAGCGTGTTCAAGATTTTCACTCGCAGTACTGGTATCGAATCGTGGATAGAAATAGCTAATATTTTGGAACTGAATTACACGGATGGATTAATTATTGATACGGCACGTCTTCGAGAGATTGTGAGGAATTATGGTCTCACACGAGAGTACATAATAAATATATCTGTTCCTCAAATAATACTAAACTATATTTCACTAAATGAATCAACGTATATTTCCAAACACTACGTACCAATGTTCAATGAATTATTATCAACGTATGGTTTTACTCCCAATGAATTGTTCGAAGCATCAGAAAAACCTGTCATGGAAGGAACAATTACTGAAGTTCATCAATTGTTACTAACAACTATATCGTATCGCTATAATGTTCATGATATCACATCTTTGATTGGATACTCTGAGTATTTTCGTGATGATTTTGAACTGGCCGCTTTGCCCTCTTCCCAATGGTCTGATATTATTGACGCTGTTATTCAGCAGTCGTTCAAGCAAGTCATGGAGGCATTCTCGTACGACCTTCAAAGTAATCCAGACACCGTTTCCATTTCTTCAAAACCGGACAAATTTCAGACAGTTGAAACAACCAAACTAAGTTCCTTTGATGAGTTATATATAAATCGTATTGCCTCTTGTTTGTTTAGCAAGACTAACGATTCCTTCTCGGTGACGAATTTCAAAGACTATCATAGATTTTATAACAATAGTATGGCAAAGACAATGATGAAAAAGATAGTGTTTGAAACTGAGAGACTTGACAATCTTTTAAACCATTTGGGTTTGAGTTTGACAAAACTTGACAATGTATTTTTGTCAAAGTCAGTCGAAATGGCGACTGGTTTCCAGTTGTTTGAGATACAGTGTTTGTATGGAGATTCTATCAGCTCGCTGTTGAGAAGTGGGATAAAATGGGATGATGTTTGGAACACAAAGTTATGTTATTCATTTACAAACCTTACACTACTACAGATTGTCACTGCTGTCAAAGATGCACCAACTGTGAATTGTGGTATGTTTTTCTGATTCAAATTTTAGTGCAATTTAATGGACTAGGTAAAGGATGGGCTGCAATTGTGTGATGTCAGTTCCAAATTTTGATGTTACATTGTTTGTTAGCTATCTGGTATAAGATATTTTGTCACTAAGCGTTACAGGAATGCAAATATCACTAATCCAGTTCACCCCATTTAGATCTTCGTAGAGGCAAAAAATATGTTAAAAAGTAAAGTAGGATTGACAACTGTCAACATACCACTTCTTGATGTAATTTATTTTCCAATGGTATAGAATAGTTTTTTGTTTCTTTTTGCGGCATATTTAACGGAAAATTCACCAACATTTTCTGTTTGTTACATTGTTTTATTTCAGATAGCTACACTCATTTTATGATAACTATCTATTGCATGTGTAAAAATGTATTGTTGCGATTTTCTGAGTGAAATACGGATGTATTTATGTATGCATTTGCCCTAGAGAGCATACCCGTGGATTCTCTGGAGTTCCTTTGGTGCTTTATATTATTAAGTTTTCAGTGTTTTGGGTTGGATTTCGATTTAGTAATAATGCAGTTTATAGTCTTCAAAATGGTCCCCCGACGCGGAAAATGTCATAGGAGAGATTATATATTTTACAGATTTATCGACTCCACTCCCTACATTGACTGCACTGTATTGTGCATATATACCCTTGACATCTGTACATGTAACACGTTTCTACTGTGATGGGCACCACGCCCACGTCCTCTTCCGATTTGACTGGAAAATAACGATTCTGAATTGATTTATTTAGCAAAGTTTTCGATCCATCAGGAAAAAAAATTATTATCATTGTGCAAACTTGCAAAGAACTAACAAGACGTCATGTCATCATTATACTGAAATCTTAAATACAGTATTTCAGAACCATCCTCATGCAGAGATACGAAAAACTAGTTTCATATTATTCTGACACTGCAATAGACCAACGAAAAATTCGTTGGCTCGAGCGGGATTTGAACTCGCATGCATCTTCGGGTATCTAGACCGCCGCTCTACCCATTGAGCTATCGAGTCAACGGGGATTGGTAGCGAATCTTATCCAATTTAAGTGCATGAAATATTTTCGTGACGACTTAACGCTTGTCTTGTCCGTTGACTCGATAGCTCAATGGGAAGAGCGACGGTCTAGATACCTGAAGAGTTCAAATCCCGCTCGAGCCAACGAATTTTTCGTTGGTCTATTGCAGTGTCAGAATAATATGAAACTGGTTAAATACAGTATGTTCTACTGAAACCTCGGAGAACACCCAAGCAAAGTTTTATATTTTTCTTTTCGATTTTTCACAGTATTTTCTAAAACTCGTGAGACGTGATATCAAGACTGTCTTTTCAGGTCGTGTTTCGTAAGGCATACAATTTAAGTTCAGTAACGTGACCGGCTAAATTGTCATCGTTTTCTCCTCCAGGACATTACAAGCTTAGAACACCAAAACGTCGACGTTATCCACACCACTTTCTTGTATCCATATTATAAGTTATAAATAGCTACTCCGAATGAAAACTGAACCAGTTACCTTTTTTGTACGTATTTGCCTATATTTATGTACTTTTCACGTTTCGCTGGCCCACGGTAGCTAGGCATTTAATAATAAACTATTTTCATGGAAAAGAAGATGCCCAACGTTTGCCCTCCCCTCCTGTTCAGGTATTTTACATTGATGTGTGCAGTACCATTTACGTTGCTATTGCAATAATTTTTTGTAGATGTTGTCGACGTCGATGAATGCGCTCAACAATCACCTTGTCATTTGGATGCTACGTGTCAAAATACCATTGGCTCGTACACATGTGTTTGTAAAACTGGTTATGTTGGGACAGGAATAATTTGTGCTGGTAAGATAATAAAAAACCACAGAGTGCATGGCGATAACTTTGTAATATGGATCAGATTCCAGTAGAAGTTCCATCTTGAAACTCGAGATATGAGACAAACAAAAGGATAGCATGCAAAGATTCAACGTATAAAAGGTCTGAGTCCGCGACTGCGAAATTCTTCGCGAGAAATTGTGTCTGCGAAATACGAATAGTTGCACATGAGTTATTCTAAAAATTGAATTTTCCCACATTTTTCGCTTTCGCTGTGAATAGAACACTACTGTAAAAACTACTGTAATTTATTTCGCGAAGACTAATTTATCTTTACTGCGCATGTACCCAGTGAACTATATACATGGAAGGCTGACTTCAGTCAGTTACGTAATCAAAAAGTGAAGCCAAAGATGGCGGATTTTGAAGGCATTCTTGCGCGTCATTCTCAGTCTCCTTACCCGCGCGGCCAAACATGTTCAACTTTAATGTATTTTGACTATTTTCATGGCGGGAACCAATCGGTCCGCGACTCTCGGGTTGTGTTTTTCTTCATTTTAAAAGAGCAAAGAAGGAAATAAACTTCATTTATTTCTTGTAAACCTGATTTCCTTCATCTAATCGATCTGTCTACTGCATTTTCCCACTGTATGTGTGAGTAAATCTGTATTTTTCTTTGCGAATTCAACAACTAATTTCAAACTTTTTTTGTTTTTTTGAATATTAAAAATCTGTATTTTTTTAAATTGGGAATTTATTTTTGCTTTGGTTGTTTCGCTTTCTTGTTTTTATGGTGCTTTTCAGTTTTCACACCATTATTTAGCTTATTTTAGTCCGTTTTCCTGACCTAAAACTGCTTTTTAACTGCAGTTTTCGAGACAGTTTTTAGCCAATTTAATTTCATACATGTAAGAAAATTTAGTTTTTTTATTTTTTATTTGATACTAATCACTTTGTTGATTGCCTTATAAACTTAAACTGTTTATTTTAATGAGTTATTTATGTGTGTGAAACCCTTGTCAACAGGGGCAATACAGATATTTTGAAAGATTGAGTGACATTTGTATTTTGTTTTGTCACTCTTTGTCATTTACAAAAACAACAATCCCGCGCTATTTTGCTTTCTTTTCACTCAAATATCGCATCTTTTAAATGAATAATAATTAAAATTTAGAACCGAACCCAAACAAAACACCAGAATTCAACTTTTCATTCAAATTTCGCCTGTTTTTCACCAGATTTTTACTCGGAAAGTAAAGAAAAATACAAAAGTTTTGTTGACCGCGCATGTAAGGGGACTGAGAATGACGCGCAAGAATGCTTCCAATTTCCGCCATGTTTGGCTTCACTTTTTGAGCTCGAGTCAGCCTTCCATGCTATATAGTTCAGTGCATGTACCTAATTAATTTCGCGCGAAATTTTTTCTCGCGAAGACTAATTTATCTTTACTGTGCATGTATCTAATTCAGTTCGCGCGAAATTTTCGCGTGAAGAAAGCGCTTGTGAAATCAGGCCTTTATGCAGTGTTTAAAGTTTGCGTTGTCTGCAAGGGCCCACCCTAGTAGCGAAGTAGTTGTAGTTCGCTACTGTAGCGAACTACAATTTTCAAGTAGCCAGTAGTTTTTGACTACTTTTTTAAAACAGTAGTTGTAGTTGTAGCGAACTACATTTTGCCTAAAAGTAGCCAAATAGTTGACTACTTTTCAAACAGCGAATCGCTATTCGCTACTTTTTAAAATTGTTAGCAACCGTTCATAGAATAGAATGATGATAAGACGCGGCTTGCTTAAAAGATTATTTTATAGAGTAAAGATTATTTTAGCGCAATGAAAAGTGGCACTCCTGAACACTGTAGTGCTTATAAAAATGTTGCTTTGACCCTTTTTGTTTACTGTTGCTACTCGTAAGTCGATTTGTTATAGGTTATATTACAGACTGAGCTACAGTAGTGGATGCTCCAAATACAGTAAAACTAAAAAATATAGAATAGCGAAATAGTTCGCTACATTTTTTAAGCAGTAGCTGTAGTCAGTAGCGAACTACCTTTGTTCAAAAGTAGCAGTAGTTGTAGCTGACTACATATTTTTGAAGTAGCTGTAGTTATAGCGAATTACAAAAATTTTGTAGTCAACCCACCCTTGGTTGTCTGTTTTTGTTTTTTCAAGTAGAGGCTACGCTTTGCAAAGCATAATGCTTAATAGTACGTTAAAGTAGTCCGTACTCCTGACGATGTATTTGTGCTGGCTATTTTTGTCATATATTAGGAGACTAGCCAAGCAGCGATGAGTTACATTAACTGTGTTACAAAATACACAAAATATCAAAAACCTGATACTTTTTAATTTTTGTTTACTTTTCTCGTCTGTTCATTTCTCAAAGTAAAACTTGTAAACCTTTTCACTCTAGATTTTGACGAATGTAGCAGTTCCTCAGTTTGTCATTCCGATGCCAGGTGTCAAAATACTGTTGGTTCCTATACATGTTCATGTAAAACTGGTTTTACAGGAAATGGGAAAACTGTGTGCACAGGTCAGTATATACAGCTGAGATAATTCAGTTAAGGTTGTTCTCTGAAGGTCAAAACTTTCGACCTCCGAGTGCAAAAAGCACAATGGATATTATTAAGAGATTGTTTATGCATACAAGCTGGCACTATAATTGTTATGTTTTGTATTAAATAAAGTATATGTCTAGTATTTACGCTATTCAAGTGAATTTAATTTCTAACGGAATGTCCCACAATGTTAAAAGTTTAAAAATCCAATGAATTCTGATGGATTTGCGATTGAATTGGGATAGGCAAGCAAATAAAATCCGAATTACGTGAATATCGCGGGAATTCGTAAATTATAAATCGCTTTTTTGCGCAAACGTAAGATGACAACAAATTTCATGTAAACTTCTGAAAAACAGATCTTTAAAGGATTTAGTTTGACCCTATAGTATCGAGGGCTGAACTTCCCGCTGGCGGCCATTTTATGGGCCGAGTAATCTGGAAGAGCTTTTTGTGATCTGTCGTATATCTAGACCGTCCTTTGAGAATACTTGATTCTTATTGGAAATGTACCAAACAAGGTACTTTTATTGTTATTTGTTGATTT
The DNA here is from genome assembly GCA_902702795.2 of Paramuricea clavata. Taxonomy (NCBI): domain Eukaryota; kingdom Metazoa; phylum Cnidaria; class Anthozoa; order Malacalcyonacea; family Plexauridae; genus Paramuricea; species Paramuricea clavata. Next base: position 11,393 of record CACRXK020009508.1, read on the forward strand.
TGGGTAAGACAAAACAATAACAAAATCCCGCGATACCATGTGGGTGCAGACACTAATCCCCCACGCTATAAATGTTGCTCTTTAGATTTAATTTAATTTAAATAAAATATCAACTCTAAAATATCAATGAATTTTTCAAAATGCATTTTTCGGAACTTGTTTTGCTTATTTATTAGACACGGAACATCATTTGTGCAAATAGTATAACAAGTTTCTTTGTATTTGTGAAGCGCTCAATCCAGGTTCATCCACGCCATCGTCATCATCAGACAGCAATATCGGCGTCATTATCGGAGTCGTGGTCGCAGCGATGGTTATCATCGTAATGGTAATTTTGATAGTCGCTTGGTTTTTCTATCGAAGAAAGCCTGAGAGGCAGAAAAGAGAAGACATTGGCAATATTCAGAATGCGGCTTATGAAGGTGACGCACAACCGCACAGAAGAAAACTGCCCCAAGTACCTTATTCTGTTGGTGGTTATGAAGAACCATCAGACTATGCACAACTTGACAGTTCCAAGAGAGTTCCCATTGATGCAAATTATCAAACTTTAATACACAAAGACAAACAGGGTAGTGCCACTGATGCAGGAGATTATAGTGTGCTGGGAAGAGTAGATAAAAATGACGAACGGTACACTTCGTTGAGGAACAAATCTGGAGTTGATGCGGGAGAAGGTTATGTCACTGTGATGTCTGGGAATGACGCTACTAAAGAATCCATATACGAGGAATTACCTTAGTTTAACCATGCACTGATCTAGAAATGCGAGGTTTAGTGTGACAATAAAAATGGAAGTCAGCTTATAACGCTTATAACAATAAAAATGGAAGTCAACGTATAACAATAGTAATTTGTTTAGATAGTACGAAACAATGTACTGATCAAACTTTATTGATTATATTATGGACATGTGGTATGGTTCGCTCACGCAAAGTAATACTTTTTTACTTTGCCTTGTAACCATGCCTTGACTCAAGATTAAATAAATTTTTTACAAGTGCTTTCAGTGAGTTCCGCAGTGGCGTAGAGATAACGGCGTGTGTACGTACGAGTTCATACGTCGTGGGTTCGAATGCCTGCAAGTCTTTCTCGTTCTTTTTCGCATATTCTTAATTTTGACTTTCTGGAGTTAAGGCCCTGTCACACTATTGCGTATGAGAGAAACGTATGAAAATTAATGAAATAATTTTCATACGCACAAAAATCCTTTGAAATGCCAGCGTATGAGTACCGTACATCTGGCGTACCTCTAGCGTATTCAGCGTGTGCCTAGAGTATGCTTATCGTATAAAGCATACGTCCGATACGCACAAAATTTCTGAACATGCTTAAAAAAAATTTTCTTCCTCGCCGTATGCCAGCGTATGCCACCGTACTTGAAACGTATACAACCTATGCCTAACGTACCCCTGGCGTATGCCAGCGTATACCGGCGTATGAGTGATATTTTTCATACGCTGGCATACGCTAGTACGATACGCAATAGCGTGACAGGGCCTTTAGGTATAGGGTTGAGGTTAGACTTGCAAGTTCGGTTTGATTTATTTTATAAAAATCTGAAAAGCAAACTTCAATTCGCAGCAACTGAAGGCTGCCAACCTTTATTCTGGTCTGAATACTCTGGTTACAGTTGAAATTATTAAAATACTTCACGCACTAGCTTACCAAAGTCACAAATCGCTCTTTAATTTTGGTATTGTGATCTTTTGACTTGGTATTCGGATTTCATACGTTTTGCGGACTTCTTAGGTATCGGCGCACAAGATATAAAAAATTTGAAATCTTAAGTTTCCGGAAATTCCACTTTATGAAGATTTTACCAAAGTAGGAATATTATAAAAAGTGCACATTTCAGGCTTTATGAATATAGGTAAGATATTGCTGAATATAGGGGAACAAGATACAGCTAATTCAAAAAAGACATAAAAGGTTGTCCTTCAAACTCAAATCTTAAACTCTAAGCGCGTAAAGAGTGATGGGTAACTTCTTTTTAGAGCTTTTGATTAGGCAAATAATCCTAGTACACTGCTAGTTGTACATCGTAAGTGCTTATTATCTGTCTTGCCATAGTTGCAATTGAAAATACGCACGTTTTAGGCCTTAAGTAAGAGGTTACCCATCACACCTTGCGCGCTTAGAGTTTAAGGTTTGAGATTTTCGAAGGGCATCCTTTTTTTAATTAGCTATATATAGAAAACGTTTGTTTTACCGCAGTTCGGAAATTTCTTGTATTGATATAACAGTCACTTAGTTACCTCAAATATTTAACTGCAGTGATAATCATAAACTTATTCAGGTCAAAAAGGCATGTTTTAAACCACTGCTGTATTTAGAATGTCATTTTCCTCAATTGTGTAATGCAATGCACTTCTTGTATAATTATAAACAATATATAATTATGGTGGTGTATGTTTAATTAAATCTTTTGTTATTGCTATTGGAACTTTTAAGTGGGACTTGTTGTACGAAGGCCGGATAGCCCATAATAGAATAAATGGTTTGGAAACTCGTTAGAATAACAATACAACTCATCTATGTTAGTCAACGTTTATTCATAAATACGGTCCTTCAATGTCACGTGTGTATTGTATTTTTGCCAAATCCACCAATAGCAATTTCTAATTTACCCCATTGTTTGATTCACGGATAGGTAACTTTCCTAAAATATTGCTATTGGTTAGTTGGGTAAAAATACAATACGCACGTGCGTGAAGGCCAGATTTATGAATAAACGTTGACTAACACAGATAATGAGTTATATTGTTATTCTAATGAGTTTCCAAACCATCTATTCTATTAGCTTTATTATTATTATTAGTCGAATATTTATACAGGATATAAATCACTTCAGTCCAAAGAGAACTATGGATAGCCGTTGAATGGTTTAACCCTGATGAAACTTAAGCATTTATAAATTAAAGTTTCTTTTTATTAATTATGAGGTCCATATCCGTAATTTTATAGCTTTATAAGCATTTTTACAACTATCGAACAGTCACCATGCAGTGGATAGGGCTATCCGGCCTTCGTTAAAGCCTTCGATGCAAGTTGTAGGCACACTTGTCATTCGTGACCAATGACATGCGACAAAAATCCTAGTGTGCGGGGAAAGTATTCAGGATTGTTGTCACTCGTGTCGTGAACAACAAATATCAAACATGTCTAATATTTTTTGTCCCATAAATGAGCTTCAAAAACCATTTTGATTGGTCGACAGCCTGCCGGAATGATTCAGATACCCACCTACTAGATTTGTATGTATGTATAAATCTTTATTAAAATATTAAAAGCAACACCTCACAACAAACGTGCGGGCTTACAATTTGCACTTACTTATCAATAATTATTATACTAATTTCTGAATTAGTATTGATATTATTCATCAATAGAGCTAAAATACCATTTTTATAATGTTTAATGAAGTTCCTAAGAAGTTAATTACTAATTTAAAAAATATCCTATGAAGTTAAAAAGACATCTATTAACGAACACTCTTTTAAACCTTTCTGTTCGAACTCTCGGTAGTTCATACTCATGTCCGCGATTGCGTAATTCTAATTGACGACTAGGAGGCAGCAAAACTTGCAGGGCATGGTTGAGATCCGTAGTTATTTTCTCCCATAAATCTCTATCTTTATTGTTTAATATATATCAACAATCGATACCTGATACATAAGATATCCATACTTATATGCACGTTTTAAAAGTTTATCTACTTGACTAAGATACTTAGAATACGACGCACATCCCCAGACCTCTATACCAAAAACTATTATTGATAAAATAAGACTATGGAACAGAAGATCCAGCTCTTTCCTAGAAAACCCGTAGTATTTGCAAATCCGAATAATGTACATTCTGCTACAGGCTTTACTCATTAATTCATCTAGATGCATGTCCCACATGGAAGGATTCTCTTGAAACGTTACACCAAGTATCTTCAACCAACTTTTACGAACAATCATAGGCAGAGGCGCAGGAAGTGGCCGGGTTATCTTGCCGCGAATGACCATCTCCCACGTCTTTTTATAGTTAAGTTTCATGCGATTTGTTTCCGCCCAGTTGATAATATTGTTTGTTTCCATATAAGAGGCGTCACTATCATCTGTGACCTTAATCCCTAGATTTATGTCATCTGCAAATTTAACAATTAAGTTTGAGGCTTGAACAGGACGGATATCATTAATCATTATAGAAAACAGTATTGGACCTAATACTGTTCCTTGAGGAACTCCACGATTTATAGGCAAATATTCTGTTTTAACGCCATCAACAACGACTCGTTGATACCTATTGGTTAGGAAATTGATGATCCAATTGGTAATATAGGGACTAATAGGAAGCTTCTTCAGCTTATTGCATAAAATCTCGTGCGGTACCGTGTCAAAAGCTTTGCTGAAATCAAAAGAGAAGACGCGTACCATACTAGCATTACCATCCAACCATTCCATCAGGTATGTTGCGCTTTTATTAGGGCCATTGTAGAGCTATAACCTCTTTTATATGCATGCAAACTGATCTTTATGGATGGCATTTTCCATCACCTGGACTAATTCAGTTGTATAGATTGCTGTTTCAAAAAGGCGAACAATTATATTAGTCAACGACATGGGTCGTAATTGGTTTGATTCTGTCAGGAGGAGATTCTTTGGGGACAGATAAAAGGTTTGCTAGTTTCCAACTGTCAGGAACAATGCCCAGTTTGATTGAGCTGTTAAAAATGATGTTTATCACAGGCGCAATGTCATACGCATAGGTGATCCAAAACAAATGTGGTAACTCATCTGGACCCGAGGTGGTTCGTTTCTGATTTAATAGTAGTTTACAAACAGTATGGACGGATAATTCAGGTACTCTTGTGCCACGGGGAATAGGGAGAGGTTGAGGGGTAACATAGTCAGGATCTGTATTAATAGTTTGAAAATGCTCATTCATTACCTTTGGATCAATAATGTGGCTTAATGGTACTTCACTATTACCACGACCAGTTATTTTGTTAACTAATGACCACCATCTTTTAGATCCACAATTTTGGTTCTTACTAGCTCTAGCCTCCTCCGCAGGCCTCTCTATGGGTTTTAGGCTGCGAATGGGTTTTAAAAAAAAATCGGGGAGAGAGGCCTGCCATAAATCGAACAAGATCGAATCTTAGTGGCCGTGGTACGTTACCCCACGTCCTAAGTAGGCTTTTGACCCTAATTATATATTCATGATCAGTTTGAAATTTTCGGGCGAGGAGCGAAGCTTGCGAATATTAAAAACTTTTAAATATATATGTTTTTATATAATACGTCGAAGTATTCAAGGTATACGAAAATTAGTTGGTCAATTGAAAGGATTATATCGCAATGTCTCTCGCGGTCTAAAAACGACGTGCAAATTTTGAATCGCTCGCTCGAAGCAGCCAAATGTTTACAAACAAGACGCTCTATGGAGCGTTAACTCGCTTGGGAAAGACCCTGCTATCGGCTGGTCACGTGTCTCCCAGAATCTGGGAGATAACAAAAAATTTCAATTAGGGTGGGTACCTAAGTACGTTTTGTCATTGAGCGAGGAGTGGGAGAAGAAATAACCCAGAAATCATGCAGGAAATATTTACAAAATTGTATTTTTTATTTGTCATGAATACTATCAATGTTACACAATAGTAAATATCAAATTTCATTGTGCGCAGAATGTCGGTGAGCAAAGATAGATCAGATTTCAATAGACAAATTATGCCGATACAGCTCGTCGAAGAAATCAACACGTCGCAAACGTTACAAGAAAATATATTTCTACACCAGTACCGACCGATGTGGCTGTTATTTAGCTGTTGGTGTCTATCCTAAACTACAAGGATTTATTTAATACTGAGATGTGTAACGAAATATAGAGATCTTTTGATTTCTGAAATATCGCAAACAATGTTGCTTGTAAACAATGCTACTCGGACTGCTGAAACTTCAGAACCATCCTCAGAGATACGAAAAACCAGAATCTGTTGAAACTTGATGCTCAAGAAATATGTCGAAGTATACCTCCCTGTTATCAAACCTACGGTAAAATAATCCGACAATAGCCTACTCAAAGATAAGTCAAAGACTCGTTTGTGCGTGTATGTTACAAATACGAATACTGTATATGTTTGACATTTAGGACATTTAGAGAATGCAGTCCGCATGATAAATTTGATAAATAGCTTTAATTGTGACATTAGCTTTACTGTAATGAAATTACTTTACTGTAATGAAGTACTTTGTGAAATATAATACTGAATCAAACTCTAAGACTATGTAAGTGTTTATAATATATCTGTGGTTGGTACATATGACTATATATGACGTCTGCATATGCATATCAGAACTGAGGGTGATATCAGTGTTTATGCCGTGGTTTATGCCGCTGTTTATTCCGTGGTTTATGGAATTATCTATGACTATGTTCATATTATAAAGTGTGTACTGTATATCCGAAAAATACTGTTATAAATATTGCTGTTACCCCATTACTTAGTGCATGGAGGCCAAAAAATTATCAGTCGGATATTGTCCGATGTCCGACAGTAATTTGCAGCCCTGCACACGCAAGTGAGACCGATGGTAATTAATTGTAAATAGAAATGATCATTCAAATCTAGAGACGTTTAAATTCACGACAGTTTTTTGCGACGAAAATCTAAAATATCATGGAGGATGGATGGAATTATTAAAGGCGAATTGAGAAAAAGGTCGAGATAAGGAACGCAGGCGGAAATTAATATGAATAAAGGTCGTCGCACGGTCATCACGGTTATGGAAGAATTTCGAACGACCAACGGAAAAAGAAAACGAGGAAGCCATGCACAATGTAGAAGAAATTAAAATTTTGGTCGAACTGCGGCAGAGACACGCAACTTGAGAGGGGGCAGTGACGACAGTCGTTTACGTACTACCTGTGGCAATATTAGCAGGTTAACTTAACGTTTTAACATCTATTAATACCATTTACAACGAAAAAGGCAACTAGAGGGAATACTCAGAGAATCGTAATGAGCATTGAAAACCGCTAACGTTAACGCTTGTGAGTAACAAGTGGGCTTGTGTGAGTATATATGTAAAGTAGTCTTTAATATTTTTTATATTTCTGTGTGATAATTTGATGCTAATAAACAGCCTCTTTAAAAGCTACATTTAGGCTGAACATCTACAGTTTTGAAATTTGTATAAGTAAATAAGAAAATAAACAACTGAAAAAGAAGCAGAAAGAAAATTACGATGTCAAGGTTCGTGTTTTATTACCACAATCGTATGGAATACATTGAGCCACGTTAACTGTTGTTCTTTATTGATTTGTTTAATTTATTAACAGCTAAACCTTATTATATTTTTTGTGCGATTCGTGACCGTTTGCTAAACTACCACACAATTTCTCGTTTTCCCAATTTCCACTCCTGTTGATATCACTGTATATCAACACGGAAAATGTTTTATATTTGTTAAATATCACAATATTCTATCTGCCCACTCAGTATACTGAACTGGAGAGAGTACCCTAGCTGTGTTTGAGGCACGTTTCTTTTGATACGCTGTGCACTTAAATTAATATTTCCTTATAAATCTATTTCCTTGCTGCTTTACCCAAGATCATAGTTCTATTTCGGCATGATGTTGACTGAAAGCACTTT
>CACRXK020009509.1:0-19040 GCA_902702795.2 Paramuricea clavata
TTATATATATATATATATAAACAACCATTCTATAAAAACAGCCATTCTATACATGATTATCAGTTAAAACTATTTACTTTTCTTTTTTGCAGTATTCAATTGATAAAAGCAAGGAGGTAGGATACGAAATCGAGCAAAAATATTTTTATCATTTTTAGGCATATATGAGAAAAAAGTCAGCGAAATGTTACCATGATTAGAATATCTACGAACTATACATATACACAAACATTTTTTGACGGTAGCAAGGCAGCATTATTAGTTCATTATTAGTTCGGTTATCACATGTGCTCTGAAATGGTCAATTTTTAATTGTATGCATGTAAACGAAAGTTGTCTATTACTGTTACAATCTAAATAGGTTGGACCTTTTATTGTGGTGCTATGCGCAGATACATGTACGCCTGGCGTACCTATTTTTTATCTTTTGTACAGATTCAACTTGATCTTGGAAAAATGAAACAAGCTCTAGACGATGAGAGTGCGAAATTCACTTCTGTCAAGAAGCTTACGTCTGGTAGGCACTTTACATTTTATAAACAATTGTTACTCGTCCACAGGGGCGTCATAGCTACGGGGCCGGATTGGGGGCTACTGTAACCCCAGGTAACCTAAAATTCAAAGCACACGACCCAACAGCTAGTTTATAAATTTGGACGTATTCCAACATTGAGTTAGGGTAGCAGGGGCTTACGAAGCCACAACGTGTTTCAACATGGAATTTATCATGTGAATTTTGTTTAGAAGGAATTAAAAGTAGTCTCAACCAGTTTTATTATTTTTGCGCTAGAGAATAAAACAAATCCTACAAGTTGATTGGTCAAATTTGACGTATTAAGCTGTTATAGTCACCTATATGAACATGCAGGTGAATATAACAAAACCGAAAGTTGCAAAATGGCGGCTAGCCGTTTTCTGGAAGTTACTAGAAATAAGCGAAAATAAAAAAAAAACAGTCCCGAAAAACACAAAAGACTTATGTAAAAATACTAAAACAATTATTTGCCTCATACATGCTCGGTGATTATCAAAGACAAATTCACCTCGACTTCGTCTCGGTGACTATTCCCCAATAATCACCTCGCCTTTGGCGAATAACTGTTAAATGTCCAAGGTTGTAACTGAGTACGTACGTTCTTTTTGCAGGAAGCAAAGTGGCGGTCTCTTTTGACAATAAAGATGCCGGTAATTATTTGATAGCGAGAGGAAAAGAAACAGATATGAACGACATAATGGCTTGTTTCTCAGCGAAATCAAACGATCAAGATCGACGTCAAACATTTCTCTCATATGCGACATTAACACAGCAAAATGAGTTTTATGTTGCAACCGAGAAAAAGAAATTGATTGTTATGCGACGTGATACTGAAAGGTATTTGTCAATGCAGTCTGTTAATTTGACGTCCTAGCCCCAAAATTATCACAATCCATGGAAACTAAACAGAAGTTATTGTATAAAGTTTGTTCGTTCACTGCAACCAGGTATATCAATCATGTTTCGCTCGCTACTCTGGTTTAAATAAATGATTACAAAGGCCAGTCGAATTGTAATCAAGACCCAACGTTTCGACACTCCAGTCTAGTGTCTTCGTCAGGGGTGATCTAAAACTGCGATCGTGGCTTCTTAAATACCCAAGGGATGACGTCACCTGCCAAGAAGATGCAGGTGACGTCATCACGTGACAAGTGACGCAGGTGACGTAATGCCATGGCATTGATGCTGTAAAATTGACGCCATACTTATACAGTAATATAAGCAAAACTTATGAACTTCAGACATCATTTTCTCTTTGGCGTACAATCTAAAACCTCTTCACTTTAGCATAATTTTACAGATAAAGCACTAAACATACTTATTTTTAAGTTTGTTCGCCGTCGGAGAAACGTATCAAAAAATTTTTAAAAAAATAAAAATATAGTTATAACCCGAAGTGTAAAAGTAAATACATTAGCTTTGAGCGTCTGTTACGTAACATACAAAAGAAGTATTGTCTTAATACGAGACGAAGTTAACCTCCTCAACACCCTCTTGGCACGACACTGACTGTGGTGTTATTTTCTGCAGCAAATTTGGTTCTGATTTCGGAATCAACGACAATAGTTGGCATGCATGGTGTTTCAGTTGGAGCAGCGCTGGTAATATCCAAGTATTCAAAGATGGAGTGAAACAATCAGGAGCGAAAAGTAATGTCGCTGCTGGAAAAAAAGTTGAAGCAGGTATTAATATGGACTTAATGTCTGGTCGAGAGAAAGAGTTAGTTTTGTTTTCCCGCGAGAGTCTCAACATTGAGATTCTGAATTTGACACTTTTTTGTTATCTGAAATTTGCCCGAATTTTTTTCATTTTTCCTAGCATGTTAACGCCCCCTGTCTCGTACGCCTGTGCTAAAATAGATAAATATGGACAGTTTCATACTACCTTAAGTAAATAGTCTATGTAGTTTCATACTACCTAAGTAAATAGTCTATGGTAATCTTGTAAAAATGTATTTATAGGTGGTGTGTGGATGGTGGGTCAAGCTCAAGTGACAGTCGGAAATCATGACAACAAAGCTAAATCGTTTAAAGGTGAAATAACCAACGTTAACATATTTGAAACATCCGCTGAGGATTTTGGAGTACAAGCAAGCAGAAACAAATGCAGTCAGCCTGAAAGGTTTGAAAATAACGTGCGATCCTGGCGAGATTTCAGACGTGGAAAGGTGGGCGGCGTTAAAGTTCCGACAGTAAATACAGCATGTCCAGTGAGAAGAATTTTTGATGATTTTCAAATAAATCAGGGTCGTGGACGATACTTCCAACAACGTCACAGTTGAACATTCTTTCATACGAATTTGCATGCATGGGCAAATTTCTTGACAGTGTGAAATTTTACAATACAAATTTATTAACTCGTTCCTAAAGGGCTTTTCAGAGCTAGGTAAATATTTACAAAAATAGTTGTAAATAGCAGTAATATAATCAATATTATAATGCTATGCTATTATAAATGTTAAGTTTTATAAAGCTAATAAAAATTTAACTGAACTGTACATCAATCGCTGATTAATGAGTAGCCCATTTAAAAGTTGTTCCTTAAGACATTTCAATTTTCCTACTGTAAAAACAAATTTGGTAAAACAACCAATACATTGGTTGTCTCGGATTCATCTTTTTATTAATTATTTACACGTTTCCAAGGGCGTATCTTGGATCTAAACATTATATGGGGTAGGGGAGTGTGGAGTAAGACAAAAAGGTGCTGACAAACATAACGATGCTGGGAAAACTAAAAAAATCATGAGGGTTTGCGACCTAGGGTACGTAGCATCGAAGACACCATGTATCCCTGTCCTCGAGCCTATGCAACTTTGCTATTCGCAGTGAACCTGCATGGTCATGTGGGCCTAGGGAATCTCATAAGGTTGTCTGTTCCTAGACCTCTGAAAGGCTTGAATGTATGTACGTGGCTCTTAAGAAAAGTATTACTTATCGAGGTGTTGTCCCATGTAATAGCTTACCTGCATGTGCAGACACTTAATGGTAAAACAATTTCAGAATTTAAATCTTTCTTTTAAGTATAGTCGTTCTTAATGTTTGTGATGTTACTCTGAGTGTGTATCCACACCGGGCAGGCTTGAAAAATATGCCTGCCCACGGTGGGAATCGAACCTACGACTGGGCTAGTATTCCAAAGGTCGTAGGTTCGATTCCCACCGTGGCCGGGCATATTTTTCAAGCCTGCCCGGTGTGGATACACACTCAGAGTAACATCACAAACATCATATTCACCTGAGTACACAGCACCAACACAGCAAATCATAGTCGTCTTAGTTTTAATATTTTTGCAAATTAGTTATTTAAATCATTCTAAGTGTGTGTACACGGCTCCAGGGAAGAGTACGATAGGTGATCCGCACTCCATGTTTAAATAAGTTATTGATAAGAATTATATTGACGTTTCAGTCGGATAGGCGGTAAGGGACCGGTCGTTATTTATGGTAGGGTGTGGCACCACAGAGAAATGTCTTTCTTGGTGAACAATTTCGTTGATCCAACCATTAAAAAGTACAAATAATTTTTTGCCCAGCCTCAAATTAAATATCAATTAAAAAATAAATACCAACCCCTGGCCAAAAACGTTACAAAAGGATACCTGTGAAATGAGTTTAACTGCTTGTGAAATAATAACTGTTTGTGAAATTTCCTGCAGTGTAAAGTTGTCATGTTGTCTGCACATGTATTTTCTTTGAAGACACCATTGCCTCCCGACAAATCGGAAAATGATCAAGATAGTGACTCTGACTGATTTACATATTGTATTAAAATATGACTGTTGACATTGCTTTCCAGTCTTCAATTTTTGAGTGAGTCATGCTTTGGAAATGACAATAAATTTGTATTACTCAATCCTTGAGTTGTTTTGTTTTCAATATTACCCAACCTTTTACTCCCTCTTTTACCCAACCATTTCTCTTTTATGCAACCTGAAAATCTGCATGCATAACATATAAATCGAAGCACTTTAATTAAACACTTCTTTAGCTTTTAACTCATGAAATCCAGAATGTTTATTTTACAACCATTTATTAGAGGATAACCGTATGTTTGCTGGGCTGTCAGTGATATCAGTGGGTTATAATATGAAACGAGACAGAACACGTTCGTAACTAGTTTTAATTTCTACTTAAAAACAATTATTACAGATTTAGTGTCTGACATCGTATTACCATACGTGTTATACAAACTATCTTTCAGCCAAGTATGGCCGATAACAAATATTCATCTTGAGATGTCAATTTGAGCAAGAGGAACTCTTGACCATTGTTGCATAATTTCCAACGAAGCCCAATTTAAATTCATCCCAGGATTTAATTAGGTTTCCTTTGTATTTTAGGTTACATGTGTTTGAGCTACTAACAGCTGGTCCAACTACTGTTTTAAAATAGTTTTTATCAAAATTGCCATAAATATTCACATCCCTGATTTCTCCGATAAACGCTTGGCCTTCTTCAAAGTTGCGACCGATTCCATCTTGATCTTGCCCTAGCACCCACGTCCCACCCCCGGGCATGTTTTCTGTTCTTGAATTCTGAGAGTTGTAAACGATTTTTCCATCTTTATACACATTGTTGGTACCAGTAGCGTCCCAGTAGAAGCACCATCCATGCCACTTCCCATCTTTCATTCCAAACGTGTTTATGTCATAATACCTGTAAATATATTCCAATAATTTGAGTACAACGAATAAAGATATTCTCAGGAAGGTCTTGTTTTTTCAATACACCCTGTATTTGACGCTTTCGTGGGTCAGCATTTTGCTCAGGCATTCAAATGATTACAATAGAAAACACTGAAAACTTTCTTCAAAAGGTGTACTTTTTTCGGGACACCCTTATAGCAACGAAAGAGAAATCACCAGCATTCATACAACAATACATTTCATGACAAAAACTCTATAGTGTGAACGAGTTTAAAATTAAAAGAACCTACTTAAATGGTTTTAGCAGTATATCCTGTGGCTGTTGGGTTATAAACTTACAAGTTGTGCAGCCATTTTGTTTATTTATGTATGTAGCTGGTCGGGGCGAGCAACATTTTTCACTTGTTAACCTTGATCCTAGTTTAAATTTTCCAAATATTTAGAAGGTTATAACACTTTGAGTTATTTGGTCTACATACATTTCAAAATTTGCTCTCATTGGCCGTTTTATTAACTTTCAAAAACTAAAAAATCGCGTCGCGTTCTCGATTCGCGTCCGGTGTGTCTGGACCTTTACGCGGCGGTTCGTACAACGTAGACGGCCGGTTACATTGTATTTATCTAAAGCCACGTGCCACAAATGAGATAATTATTTAAGAGTAATATTGCAAAGAAAAAAGACTAACTTATGTTTATCAACCAAAGTAAGTCTTGCATTAGAGCGCGTCGTGTAAACGAGGAAAGAGTTATCATGGGCCGTTGTTGCATAGGATATAATATGACTTGAGGATCGCGGTGATGTTAATTTTCCCGAGAAACAAGCCATAATCGAATCCATCTCAGGAGATCCCCTATCAATCATGTAAGTACTAGCGCTTTGTGTTGGGAATGATATTGTAACGTCGCCACCTGTGTAAAAGAGAATAAAAGATAGTCAGGCAGATAGAGGATCAAAAATGAATGAAAACTGGCAACTATGTTTACATTAACCACCGTCATTCCTAATTTCATGACAGATCTCATAGACTAATCTCATAAAAAACTGAATCCATTTTCACAGGTACATGCGATACATTATTACAAAATATCAAAGGTAAAATATCATATAAACCTTCAAAAGATGTTTTCGACCTACAATCATAGACAAATTTACTCGGACAAACATAGCAAATAAATTATTTTTTTGAAACATTCTCATATATACTTCATAAAGTCGGTCCCCCCCCCTGAAACAATGTTGATGAACACTTCAGTCATTATGGCAACTATTGCGGTATCTGTACTAACAACATTGTAACGGGGCAGCGGGGAATACGGCTGATTATAATCAGCGTCCGCATGTTATTTGTCTAGGATTGTAGTTATGTATCTAGCAAGCATCATGTATTTCGCACACATGTATTTCGCGCAAAATTTATGAGCCGTCAAGGTTGGTCGATCAGCATTTCGCAGAAGTTTCGCTTGACACCGCATTAAAAGATTTCCATAAACTTTACAGTTACACGATACCGGATTCACTTGTCACGACATCGAATTTAACGATTTCAGGAATATCTTAACACTTAAAACTGCGATAATAATATAAAATAAAACGAAAATTGTTTGGGAAAATTGGGGGCAGATATTACTCCTGAACGGCATAATTATGTTAATGTCGTAAAAAGCGAATGCGGTATAACTGGGGTACGAATAAAAATCTGCCAGTTTTGTGAAGAAATATGTAATTTTCGGCGGAACAACATATGGTCCTTCAAGCCGGATATGTGCATGTAGGAGTAGCGTAAAGAAACTGATAAATTCAGGTTACGTTTCGTAGTAGTCTAATGGACAACTTGTAAGAAGCGAATCTATCTAATTTTAATCTAATACAAGTGCCTGTTTTATTATAAGATCATTCAAAAAGTGGTCATTTGCTAACCTGAGTAAAGATTTTTAAACGATGATGTTTCTGCATCTAGTTGCCCTATAACTCCTTCCATATTTTGCATAGTTTGTTGATCCTTTACCCTTTTCTAAACGATAAAAGATATGCTCCCTATAGCAATTAACACTAGCTATTAGCATTTCAGCATTGGAGGTCCAGTAAGCATATATCATTATAAAGAAATAAACCCATCTGAGGTAAGGTTAATTTAATTTAAACAGTGCCGTTGTTAGAAAATTGTTATTGGGGGGGGATTCAACTCAGGGTCCGCGGACATACTCCTCCAGAAACATTTTACATTTTTGAAACCTGAGAAGAGCATTTCTTAAGAGAAATCTTATCAAAGTTTTTACCAAGCAAATGAAGATTTTGTAATGCACTTTACAATTTTTTACAACCTTATCCCTCAGTTTTAAACAATATTCACTTTGTACAGCCTCGTACCCAGGGGCTTTGGTGTGCTATGCCGTCGCGTGATACGTGTTGAAACTTCAACGGCACTTCAAGGCGTCTAGGTATACGAGGCCGCGAAGTCATACCTCGTTATTCTTTCTAATTTCTACAGGATCCTACAACAAAGAATATTTTTAAGATTCAATATATGCAACTGTTTCGCAAGACAGAGTAATTACATTGCTGGGAATACATTAAACCAATTGTTATATCAAAGCATAACTTATTGAGTACTAGAAATGCCGGAAAATGAAAGATATCTATAGTGTATCTGATAATACAACTGCATATTATCCACTTTTACTGACATAAATGCGGAAAGCAGATAGATCGCGTCCAAGTAAAGATTGTCTTCCAGTTCCTACACAAGACTGCTCCTAGGAGTGTGACGAAATTTCGTATTCTGGTCATGCTCCATTACTCACCCAAGGGTTCTCTTTTCTTACACGTCGCCATTGCCTTAAGAATTTCCCAAACAGATAATGATTTGTGTCTTCCGTGTAGGCATTGATAGCAGCGTCGAACTGTGTTGGACTTGCAGTGTTAGCATTCAGATCAAGATTTTCAATCGTTTCTAAGAATATTCCATGTGTTTGCATAATTTTGTCATAAAATTTTCCATATTTTGTTTCCTGTGCGTCGGTTAATCTTGCATCTTTAAGTTTCTTCCTTATTTCATTTAGTGCCACCATGATATCGTGATACATCTTGCCTAATCGTTCAATATTGGGACCGACATTTCCACTGTTTTCTAAGAATTTGAACTTGGTTTTCTGTGTTAGGTAACCGAGTTCCCGTATCTCAACTTTTATTGGGACTCCAAGTCCTTCATTCGTATTCCTTATCTATAAAATGTTGAAAAAAAATCATTCTTAGGATTTAGTGATTAAATCTTTTGGGTTCAGTAATTCTTTCTTACTGTTTAATGGTATTAATTAAAATTCAGTTATTTATTCTTAGGATTCGATACCTTAAGATAAAATAATTGAATCTTAGGAGACGAAGATTCCATGTCAGGATTCATGGATTCAATCTTAGGATTCAATTATTTATTATTAGCATTCATTGATTCAATCTTAAGATTCAAGTCTCAACATAAATTCTTGGGTTCAATGATTTTAAAAATCTGATATATGATTCAAGAATATTCAATTTTGGGGATTCAATAATTCAGTCGTAGGATTAAATGGTTCATTTTTTGGATTCCAAGTTCATTCTTAAGATTCGATGCATGATCCATTTTTTAAATTCAAATATTCTTTTTTAGAATGTAATGTTGGGATAATGTTTACTATCAAGTTCTGTTTGGAATTCAGTAGTCTAATATTTTTTGATATACTCTAATTTTACATCATGATATTCCATGTATATATGAAATTATGTATGGAATTGAAACATTTCATATCTGAAAAAGATTTCATACCTGCCAAAAGCCGTGGATTTTCTCCGAGTGCTTAGGTTTCCTTCCACAGGGAAGGTTGACAGAGTGGGTTAGGATAAACACAGTTAAGTAACATGCATCACAATTGTTGTAAAATATAAAAAGTTAGTTAAGATTGTATGTGCTTAGGTAGGCGTTATACTTGATCTAAATTGAATTGAGCATTTGATCATATTTCACATGTGAAATTCAACAAATTCATAAGTGGGAATGCAGCAGTTCACATATCAAATTGGCATTTTCACATGTGAAATATTATGTGAAATATTTGTATGGTTCACGGTACAAACCTTTTCTGGAAAATTGTCGATAATTGTCAGAAGTGTCGTGAGGTTAATAGGAGCTAGGTCAGGTATCGTGCTGGAAGTGTAATAGATGGACATTGAAGCAGTGTCTCCAGCAGCTTGTGTAAGCTTCTCAAATTGACCTTTAACACTGAGACTTACACCTGCATTCAAACTTGCTGATAGCCTTGCTTTTATGTGTTCTTTAGTGCTAGTCTTCTTTGCTGTAAACTTCAATGACGCAATCAGGTAACCGCCATATGTTATACTGCGTATGTAATGTTGGCCAACAATTGATTTACTATCCCAGCCGGATATTGGTTGCTTGTCATCTGTGATTGTCTTCGTTACCTTAAGAAAGAGGCCATTGCCGTCGTTGAAATAATGTTTGTGCAATCGAGTTTAAAGGAACTG
Source organism: Paramuricea clavata (assembly GCA_902702795.2). Classification (NCBI taxonomy): domain Eukaryota; kingdom Metazoa; phylum Cnidaria; class Anthozoa; order Malacalcyonacea; family Plexauridae; genus Paramuricea; species Paramuricea clavata. Next base: position 9,699 of record CACRXK020009509.1, read on the forward strand.
AAAGTAGCTGATTTACGAATTTACACAGGAGCAAGTAAACTCGTCAAGAAACTTGCGAAGGAAACTTGCTCGTCCGTGTACGGGACTTGATAATAATTCGACACTGATTCCACCAGGCAGAATTTTGCGCGCGGAGCGAAATGTTTCTTTGTCTTTTCTAATTAGTTCCACCCGAGAAATCAATGTCTTGTGATTTCTCGGGTGGAACTAATTAGAAAAGACAAAGAAAGATTCCGCTCCGCGCGCAAAATTCCGCCTAGTGGAAAACCGGCTTAAGTCACTTACTGTGCGATAATATATTTGCGCCAAAACTTCAATTGTGTTTCCACTCTCAATTGAACTTTTCAGGTAAGATCCTCTCCCTTCAACGTCCACAACGCCCGCCATAACTTTCAGAGACAACTGTCCGGAAACATCCAGAACGTCTCTCACATCTTCACTGCTTTTGATCATCTTAAACTTGACGTCAGACCTGTCGACGTGTCTCACGACAGCGTTATCTCGGACGCTCGCATCGTATATGTCGACTCCAACTGCGGACTTCGAATAGTCGAACGTACGACCAAGCATCATTGATGGAATAAAAGGAACCGAAACTGATTCCACGTGACTATAAAGAAATTTACAAAATTTAGAGGAGTCGACTTAATTTTATAAATTTTTAAATTGTCGATAATAGAATTATCAAAATAGCTGGGGGAAATTGTACGTGAAATAAATTCTTACCTTTGGCTTTGAAGTGCTAGCAAAGCAAGCATAAAACCCAATGCTCTCAGATTCATATCACAAAATTGGTCAAAACTGTGGGATTGCGTGCAAAAGCGATTGAATCTAAGTATGGAAAGTATAATTTTTGATTAGTTCTAAACCGTTTTTTTCCAATTCTAGAGTCAAATCCAGGGCAGACGATCAAGTTTCCTTTGAAAATTAGTATCTTGACTTGATACCACCTCACTTCAAAAGCAAATTTCAAAACATAAAACGATATTTAATAGCAATGCTCGCTTGGAGATGCAATGTAATGCAATGCAATGAGATGAGTGCGCAGTGAGGTATTGCGCAGTTACTTGTTAACTTTTCTTTGATGGCCGTACAATTTTCCTTGTTGAAAATCTGGCATGGCTAGCTTTTGAACAAGGCTCATTGTCAAGGGAAAAATTGTCAACAGCTTTTGCTGCACACACAAACAAGCAAAACTTGTCAAGGAAAATGTGTTACAGAAAACTTACTCGTCTGTATGCGAACTTTATCACAAGGCCTCTACTGAGATGAGGAGGAAACCGCAGTGCCCGGCAAATATATAGATCAGTCTTTGTTTGACAGAAACAAAAAAAGAATGCTTGTCATGTCACATACTGACTGTGAAAATTGTACACAAGCAGTAAGAATCGATCCATTTCCGGTGACAGAAAAGTCACTTCAACACCTTTTCTCTTTAACACCATGCAATGAATTAAAAACCTGGTCTCAACTAAAATTAGCTACCATTCTGCTATGTGTTTAATGTAATGGCTATATAGGACTAGCTATATTTATTTATAAAACATGAGTTATGCCTATACCATTCGCTTTCCTAGTTTATGATAGCAGATGAGCTGCATGGCCTAATAGTGTATCAGCTCAACTATACCACTCGAGCTAGCTCGTGGTATAATTTAGTGTTAGATATTCTTACTAAGTAGTGTAAGCCGGTCTAAACCGTATTTCATAAGCAGTCATATGAACAATTTAACTATCTCAAAACTGTAATGGAACTAACACCACACCAATTTAAGACTCTAACTAAACATACAATGTATATTATCTGACTTTATGTTCAATAACTGTAAAAAATCGATAGAGCTACTAGCCACTGCGCACTGCCACTGGTCTTTACTATTGACTGTTCAATTAAGAATCCTTGCGACGCGAAGATTGAAACCTATATCATAGTAACCCTGAGTACTTAACCATGGAACTAAAACTTTTACATAACTAATAATATTTAACAAATATAGAACATCTCATTTACCTACATATTGCTATGTAGTAATTTCATAATTTTTGATGAGGACTAAAGTCTAGTCGAAATATCGAATAAATCTCTCTTTCGGAGAGAATATTTTTTTGTTTTTGTACCTGAGAAATACGGTGTTGCTCTTCAGTCAAATTGTCTGGATTGCTCTTGCAGTCAAATATCAAAACAAACCAAATCGCCGTATATTTGATGTGAATACCCACAATAGGTGATATTCTACTTTGAATTTAGCAAGTATGGAATTTTTAATCATTAATAATTCATATAGTGATGAAATAAAACCTACACCCGTTTTCAAAATCACCCTACTAGCCGGAAAGGCGAAACGACTACATATTTGAGGTTTAATGTCAATCCAAAATTCATTGTCGTTTTATGAAAATAATTTTGAATGACTCTCAAGATATTTTAGTTATAATTATTACAAAATAAATTAAGCAAAGCAAATATATATTATGTCCACAACAGTCTATTACGCAAACATATTGACACAATGGTTGACGCACAGTGCGTTAAATTATGTTCTTTTGAACTCAAAGTTATAAAATCTGCTTTGAAGCGTTTTATTTCGATTAATTCTTCTTCTTTAGGTATTATATATGCTTTAACGTAAATAAGCAAGTTTTTGTGACACAAAACTGATTTAGTCTCAACTAAAAAAACAGTATTTATACTAGGTCTGGTCGAGGCTCACAAACTTTGAAAACGGATGTTATAGCAGTGTTACATGTAAATAGTAAATACTATGAAATAAATCTTTATTTTTACTAATTTTGTGGATTGCATTTGCATCCAATCTTCACAATAATGAATAATAGCATAAGTAATCCAACTGGGTAAAGAGTGTCAAGAATAATTAAAATGCGAACAGCAACAAAAATGAAGAGACAGTGAAAAATTGGTAAATTTATCTTTCAATTTTCTTGAAGTTTTCAATTTGTTGAAATTATGAAACATCCAAAGTTTAATCAGCGATGTATAGGAAATTACTTTGTTAGGAAAATTATGAAGTATCCTGCAGGTCCTCATAATTATATATTCTGTAAAATTATAACAAGGAATGGGATTGAACTACACCGATTAATACAGTCATACTAATTTTTTTATTATCAATACGTTTACACTATTATTGTTAATAAACTACATGTAACAATAAGTCTATCATTGTACTAAATAAATATTGATCATGAATAAATAAAGTTTCCATAAATGATAGAATTTCGCATCCAAAATACAAATGGAAGCATGCTACACTTAATGTTTCGAATCATTTTGTCAAATTTTACACGACAATATGTAACTACAATATATAATACCCGCAAGCGTTCACGCTGTTTGGAGCTGAAGGCAATATGTACATGCAGGGCATTTTATTGAAATATTTGCACAGCAGTGTAATTATAGTTTTATATAAGTTCTTAATTGCCATACAATTTACGGGTTGTTGTTAAAAGTACTGTGGTAATAGATATCGATGGCTGTGTTACTAAATAAAATAAAAATAAAATCAAAATCGGAATAATTTGCGTAACTGAAACCCTAGAAAATGCCGACAAAACACAATCAAAATATCAAACGTATATTTTGGAATCCGCAAAATACATTCTGCGGAAAATCCTTGAAATCAACCCAAAAATGTCCTTCGAAATTTGGTGAAGATTTTGCAGATTTACATGCACATGGAATTTCGAAATCCAATCTTTCTTGCACCATTGGCCACAGATTTGGAATCATATTTGTCAAATATTATCCTCTTCGACTTTCATGATTTCATGAATGGGCTGTATTATATGATATGGCTTCCAGCCCATTGATTAACGTTTATATATATATATATATATATAAATTTAGCTAGCAAAGCAGGCGCTTGTGATTTTGGTCGTTTGCAGGCTAACAAACAGCCTAGCCATGTCATAGCCTATGACTTGGCTAAGCTTTTTCTTGCATTATTGAAGTACCGCATATTGTGGAATAATATTATATAACAGCATCGAGAAAATATTCAATTGTATATGCAAACCGGATTGTAAAACCCCGAAAACAATTACGCAAGGTCAAGAAATATACAATGCTGTCAATGCATGCAGGCCACATATATAGTCATAGACATAGTCATGGATGGACATAGACATAGACATAGATCGACATAGTCATAGACAAAGACATAGTCATAAGGAAAATTATTTCTTATTATTTTATATTAATAAAGTTTGAAGTTAATTACTGAAACAACTGCCAAAGATTTTAAATAAAGTTCACTGTAATTGGATCCAAAGGTGTACTCTTTATTACAAAGCTCTCAGCATGATTCTCTGTAATTTTGTTCAACCAGCTAGTACAAGTCTAGAACAATAGAAAATAATGTTTCGAAAATAATTAAATAAAAAAGACTTTTGTTGGTGACCACTACCACATGGCAACAGATCACATCATCACATCGGATAACAAAGATATTTAGCAGTAAGAATCTCATCAGTATCTTGGTAAGATTACTGAACGAAAGAGTGGTATTCCTTTTGCTAGATGAAAAACTACAATTTCAGGTATGAATCAATTAGTAATATTAAAGTAAAAAGGATCATTACCAAATTGAAATTTTACATACTAACTCATTTTCGTATTTTCTTTCCATATAGTATGATACGAGTTGTTGGTCTGACAGTGGCATTTGTGTGTTTTATGTTTCAAAGGTAAGCAGCAATATCAGAATATCAGCCGCTTAATCGTTTAGCGCTTAGGACGCTTAGGACTTAGATCTTAAGCGCTTAGGACAGCAATGTATAGGCGCTATATAAATATCATTATTATTATTATTATTATTATTATCGTTGCTCGTATAGGAGGTTGGCTTCATCCCTGTTTACATTACAATATGGACCCAATGAATCAAGTATATGAGAACGAGCGAATACCATCCCCTTATTGAAGCAAAATTAAAATCTGATTTAGAAGAGCAATGGAGACAAAATGACCTTGAAGCTGTCGGATTTTTAATCGAATATAAATTCTGCTCTCACTAGACTGGGTTTTTAATGAAAAGCTCACCAATTTTTATCTTGACTACTTGAACTGAGCAGATTTCCGTTGTGAAATTGAAAGAAAATCCCAGAGCAGATGGTTTATCTATGTGATGACAATACTGCGTTCAATTTCCCTCTTTAGTTTTGCCGAGAAAAAGGCATATGACTGACTTACAATAGCTGGAAAATGACCTCATTGAATCACAAGTCGGTTAAATTCAGTATTTCTGGACCGTTTTAAGTCTCTAACAGAAATTGCTCTGTACCTTTTCTTAAAGTTATTTCACTCTGAAATGTCCAGCTACAACTGTATTTAGAATGGTATACGGGGGTTTTCATTCCCATTCTTCATGAGTCACCGTGGGGGCTGGGGGGCCACCGTGGGGGCTGGGGGGCCACCATGGGGGCTGGGGGCCCCAGTTGTATAGTTAAAAAATGCCTTGACTTTTAGATTACTTTGACCGACACACTTTCAGTTGGGTTCATTATAGGCTTTACCAATCAGTCTATCATTTTCATTAGGATTCTAGACACTCCAAATGTGTAGATAATAAGCTTTAAGTTAGAATCAATCTATTGTTGTTGTTGTTGTTGTTGTTGTTGTTCATGCTAGTTCCCCGTCGTTAGCAACAGCTACCGTTCCATTTATTAATGGCATGCGACTCGGAACTTCTTTCGACTCTGACAAATTTCGCGTTGGATACGATCTGGTTGGGGACGCCGTACGGGGCAATGCAATTGAGAGCCGTCATGACATGTCTAAAATGAAGTTTAAGATGATCAAATCTCAAAAAGATGTCAGCGATGTTTTGGATATCTCGGGAGAATTATCTGTGAAGGTCATGGCAGGTCTGGTCGATGTTCAAGCAAAAGGATCGTACCTGAAAAGTTCAGTGAAAAGCGAAAACTCTGTGGAAATGTTGGTCCAAATATATTATCGGACGGTAAGATTTAAAATTTTTTTCTCTATTAATCAGTTTCTGCAAATGAAGTTATTAGCGTGAAGAATAAATACCAGGTCCATCAACTGACAAACTTGTACCACGGCGTATTAAAATACCATGTGTTTTACTACGCCCTGCTTGTACGTTGCCCCTAAGTCGAAAATAAAAATCAGGCACCGTCAGTTGATGAGAATTATCCTGTCAAATTTCATGACGATCGGACTCAAAATGAAGGAGCCTTAGGCTTTTTCGAATAGGGTCGCCCCTAAGAAGAAGAGATTAGCAGGGATTGGGAACCAGTTCCTTGTCCAAAAATGTTGTTCACTCCTAAAAGCACCATTTAAATTAAACTACGTTTTAAGAAGTTGACGACACTCATAGTTAATAACGTTAACTACGTTTTAACTGAAGTTTATTTGTACAACAGACTTAACCAGGGGGACCTGTCGATAAAGCTAGAGTTAAAGTTAGTCATTATTTTCATTTAACTTTATTTCAGGTAACTAAGACGATTACTGATGACGTAATGATACCGATAAACAACTGGCGCGACAAAATCGGTAGTGACAGACATTACGTACGCAGCGTTACATACGGTGGGTATTTGATTGCGACTTTGAAGTATATCGCGAAGCAAGATGAAACGAAAGAAGACATACAAGCTTCGCTTGAAGTAAACGTGAATACAAAGAAAGTGAATGTCGGTATCAAGGGACAGTTCCAGAGTCTTTCAGAAGCTGCTAGCAGCGTTGCCAACTTGCAGATCTCTTATACTTCATCTGAATTACCCGATAACACGCCCATTGACTTGGACACGATTCTTGAAGAAATTAATAAATTCCCAGACAAGGTTTGTTTATATGGGTTTTCCTTTGTCCGGAGAAAATTTTCGAAGCAAACAGGTAAAGCCTAGATAGATAGATCGTTTAATTGAATCAATATTTAGTGTTGTGAACTGAATTACTAATGAATTTACAAACCAGATGCTACTTATACTCCTTTACAATCTCACGAGCATGCGTAGATTGTACATGCTGACGTGTACTGGATATTAATGACATGAATTACTAAGATATTCCAGGATATAGTCAGCAAAGTTATTAATTTATTGATAGAACTTTATAAAGTTAAGAAAAGTTTAAAGGCCTCAAAACAATATTACGTGACTCAGGAGTAATTAAAGGCACTGTAAACGTACATTCTGAGCTTCATTTTGTTGCAAATAGATCTTTTTCGTCAAAGCCATATAATAACAGATCTTGATGTCTGTTATATGTAATATCGCTGTTTAGTACAAGTTATAGAGACGAAATTACCACCATTTGATTCAGCATATATAACAATCTATTGGAAAAAAACAGTTATGTTTTGGCTTACCATGCAATGCAAACGATTTATCTTGTGGTTATTTCGATTGTGTAATAAACAGTTTAAAGACTATACCGGAAGTTGATCATACAAACATTATGAAATGTATCGAAGTCTTTTTTGCCATATAACTTCGCTTGCCTATAAAACCAAGCGTCGCCGGTAACCTCGTTCCCAGGGTCTTTAACAGACCCCTGGGACCGAGGTTGGTGTCGTAGGTTCGATTCCCACGGTGGTCAAGCAAACGTTTCAGGTTGATCGATGTGGACACACTCTGAAACAACATCATAAACATATATCTTCACCTGAGTACAGAAACAAAACATTTGGTAACTTTATGCATAAATGCCGTCCTGTTTTCTTCCATCATTCCATCAATGGTTGGAGGGCGTGTTAGAAAGCTAAGTTTCAAAACTGATGGTGCATTTGTAATTGCTTTTAATGAGTTATTAAAAAGAGACAGGGGAAAATTCCTGCCCCAAGTGATTTTGATGTGTTTAATACTATAGATAAAGAAAAGTAAGGGTGGCATTGGAGTTCCAATCGAGGTCGAAGTCCGCGAACTGAAGTATCTTCAGGGGAACAACGATCTAGCCTACGTTATAAGCGGCCTGATCGCTGGAAAGGTTGCTAGGTTTGAGACGATGTTTGCGGACTTGGAGACGACCTATGACGCGGTGACCAACTTGGTAACAGATCCAAAACATCAAAGAATGGATGACCAACTAGCACAGATATACGGACAGTTTCAAGGAAATATAGACAGAATAAGAAAATTGTTTTATAAAGCCGTCGCTGAACTAAACCTTGATGAAAAACCGGGAGAGCTGGGTGCGCTCTCGAAAGCTTTTGAAGCCTACGTTAACGGGGATAAAGGCTTTGTTCCTGGAAAATATTCAAGGCAGTTAAAACGACTACAAGTAGAGGAGCCTTTGCCAGTGCCTGTGGTAAGTCATCATACTATGATTTATTTTTTTTCTTGCAGTCCGAAGTCATATTTTACGCTTTTCTGCAATCTGATTGGCTACGTGAGCGGTCCGTATGAGCCCGTACGGACCGCGCGAGATTTAATGCCGTAGAGCCAATGTTTCTATTTTTAAAAATTTAAAGACGAGTTTAAAGGCTACTTTTTAAAATATTAAAATGTCTGCAGACGATGAAGAACATAGTGAAAGCGAATTTTACTATCTCACAAAAGATATTACTCTTCCCGATAGCATTGATAGAAACGACGTTTTATTTGGCAGCTTCATTCGCGTGCGGGAGGAGTGATTGGGGAAATCCAGAGGAGGAATTAAAAAAAATAAAAATATTATTTACCGGTATGGTCGGTCCGTATAGAGAAATATTTCTCTCGGTCTTAAAAACGTCCCTCGGCCTTCGGCCTCGGGCCGTTTTTAAGACCTCGAGAAATATTTCTCTATACGGACCTCCAATCCGGTAAATAACATATATATATTTTGCAGTGTATTGAAACGTAAATCTCGAAATGAATAACTTATATAGAGTAAAACGTTTGCATTAAGTTTACCGATTTATTTTAAGACGACCTCGTACCCAGGGCTTTTTGCTTCCGTGGTTGGATGGCAAGCGAAAAGGGCACCCTGAATTTTAGAGTGTTGTAGTATGATAATTATAAATATCAGTGTATTGGGTGTCTCACTCTCGATACAAGTAGTTGTTGAAAGGTCTGTAGATGCAAATTATGAGTGAGAATTTTATACATTTATTAAACCTGACCAGGAGCAGTAAAAAACAGAAAGTTCTCCCATTTTAAACAACCGGCCCTGCCAGGCGGAGTAATTATATCGTAACACTGACTATTCTTATATATCTTTTAGGAATTTAAGTTGAAAAAGAGACAGGTAAGATAATAAGTTGCCCATAGTGTAATTTATTATATAAACATAAGTGTTATATGGATTTTTTGGCCACTGAGAAAAATCGTATTTAAACACACGTAAAAAATACGATATTTTTACGTGTGAAAATA
>CACRXK020009510.1:0-19040 GCA_902702795.2 Paramuricea clavata
TATGATCAAACTTAGGTACGAGACATACAACACGAGCAGCAGCGTTTAGCACTTTCTGCAATCGATTTAATTGATATTTTGGAATTCCATACAGCAAAGAATTGCAATAATCCAAATGGGATGTAATAAATGCATGAACTAAAATTTTGTAAAGGCTTCGACAGGCCTTGCTGCAGATTTTGCTAATATTTTGTTATTTTGAGTATCTAACCAAGACCCAAGATCACGAACAGCGCCTACTGGAGAAATCAATACTTCTCCTACCCTCAATTTGTCAATCGATACCTTGGATAATTGCTGACGAGAGCTGATGAAGATTTTGCGGCCAGGCGGTATTTCAAGCTTCCCGCCTTCGCCGCGTGCTCGCTAATACAGCCTGTTACGCAGGCTATGTGAACAGGAACATCCCCACCACCATGTTTCGCAAAAGGTAAGTTAAAATTAGCCCAATCTAGTTTTTCGACACAAAAGTCTGAAATTTGTATTTCTGAATATCTTTAATTAAATTTCCATCCAACCAAGTCTCTGTGATATCGAGGATATGACATTGCTTTAAACAAAATTAAGGGTTTGACAATAAAAGTTTCAATTTGTCAAAAAGAACTGGATTCTTTTTCGTTTGTATTTTTTTATGAGATTGAGTGTCATTTGAATTAGGGCCATGGTTCAATTCTATATCGCCAGCGCACAGTAGCAACTGCATGGAATGAAGTAGTGCTGTTTGGGTAGCACAGGATGCGGGATTTTGATCTACGAATTTTCGTCTTTGTCGGTAAAATACTTCTTTGAGCGCAATAATGGATGGCGCTAGTATTTGTAACGGCAAATTATTAAATGAATGCCGAGGTAGAGAATTATGATGTATAACTTATCCATAGTAGATAACTGAATTACTAGAACTATTTTCTGGTGAGATATTGAGGTTAAAACAGCAATGGGTTTCGTTTCTAATTGGGCAGTAAATCAAGGAATCAGACGTAGTCCATTAAGGCAGTAATTAAAAGTAAGTACAACGAGAGGTAACCAGATAAATCATGTTTTTGAATTTCATTTTTTCACCATCTGTCGATATCTGTTCGTGTGAAATAAATTATGAGGTATTGTAAAGAAATACAATACGTTTCAACGCACGCTATTACTTTATGAGTATGCTGCATGTATACTCAACGGAAACGTGGCACGATAGCAGGAGTAGGATAGGTAAATTGCGCTGAAAGTTTAGAGTATCTCCAGTGAACAACAAGAGATATAGACCCAAAACCAAAAATAACTGTTTGTAGCGACAGACGTAGCGGGAATTAAAGAATCCAAAATTTTCTTTCAAATTCCAAATGATCAAGAAATGTAAGCAACACAGCTGTGTCGAGGGACACTTAATTGATGTTGTTATATAGCTAGGGTGAACACCAAACGTGATTGGCTGATTTGTGGTCCCGTGACTTCAGATAAATGTAATGTATCCCGCCGGGCCATACCTGTAGATTTTATTTTTGTGGAGGTAGCCAATCTTTAAATGGAGCTAGACTATGCCACATTCACGTACCCAGAGCCCGCCTTATACATACGATCATCAACAGAGCATGACAAGGACGCGGTGTACGAGAATGGGTTTGCCTCAACAGTCAACTGCAGATCAAAATTTAGCCTCTGAACGAGAGCAAAATGCCAAGTGTGTCAATGTCCTGTTTATGCGCATATTCTGGATATTTCAGTCTTATTTAATACAGCGGAATATAGAAGTGCATTCTGAGAGTTCTTGCAGTTATTCCAGTTAGTCAGTAACTCCTGGCTTAGATAACAAGCTCCAAATGATTTTTGGAGTTAGCAACACAGCAAGTAACTTCAACCTTACATGTATGTACCTAGCGGCTATATGCTGACTCGCCTCGCTAAACACATACTTTTTGGAGTTAGGCAGTAACTCGAGGCTTAAATACCTTGTTTTTTCATGATTTTTGGAGTTATACGTAGCTCTAAATGATTATTGGAGTAAGCCAGTAACTCCAGCCTTAGATGTCTAGCTCGTAAATGATTTTTGCAGTTGTATACTTATATAGCTCCAAATCATTTTTGGAGTTAGCCAGTAACTCCAGAATTCATATTTCAACTCTTGAATTACACATTTACACAAGTTACTCAAGTGTATATTTTGGTTTGGAGTTAGCCCTTTAGAGCTTGGAGGTAGCGTCGCTCCATAACTTCCTACTTTCTACAGGCATGCGCCGGGCAACAAGTGAAAAATTGTTGCCCGCCCCGACCGGCTGCCTACATAAATAAACAAAATGGCGGCACAACTAGCATAATTAGAAACTACGATTTTCCAAGTTTGTGTTGAAATATAAAGAATGTAAGGGGGAAGAAAAACACACAACAGGCAACAGGATATGCTGCTGAAACCGTTTAAGTAGGTTCTTTTAATTTTAAACTTTTACACTATAGAGTTTTTGTCACGAAATACAATTGTTGTGTGAATGTTGATTTTTGTTCGTCATAATATAACAAAACGCTGAATGTCTGTTACCTCGGGAAATAGTTAGTTTTGTTTTCCCTCGAATCTCAATGTTTCCCTCGACTTCGTCTCGGGAAACATTTAGACTCTCGGGAAAACAAAACAAACTATTTTGCTCGGGAGCAGACATTAAGTGTATAATATACAATTCTTTCAAATACAGTAGAAAATAGAAATTGACCACAAAATTAAAGTTACATTATCTTCAGTACATGAAATTAAGCAGAATAGCTACAATATTTTTTATATTAATAATCTGTCTCTGGAAATTGCAGTGTTCAGATAGTGAGGCACTAGGCAAGCAATGCTATTTCCCAAAGGAGGAACGAAGGTCTTCCCGAAATGCAACACGCGCCCCAATATTATTCAAAATATTTATTCTCAAATTATACTTTTTTACCAGGAAGCTAAAATGAAATCACATCAGTGAATTCATGAATGTTTGCTCTTTATAGTGAGACTTTAAAGCATGAATTTACTCCATAAAACCGAAGAGTTATCGGGGTTTGAAAATGAGCTATTTTTGCTATATTCTATAATAGCAAAAATAGCTAATTTTCAAACCGCAATTTTATGGAGTAAATTCATGTTTTAAAGTAACACTATAATTAAAGAGTAAATATTCCAAGCTCAAAAATAACGAAGAGTTTTCAATTAAGAAATTACTATGCAAACTTGATGCAAATTACTATGCAAGGACATTTTTAATAATAATCATATATATTTTTTCTCAGTTGACAACAATTAATAAATAAATTAACTGCAAACAGTTTACTGTTGACCATCATATATACTCTCCCCAAATATTAATACCATTGTATATAACCCTCCATATATTCACTATCATTCAGACTCAATATAGGCCTGCATTGTACATGCATTCGTGTATCAGCCCATGGAATCATTGGACAAGAAAACGATTTTTACCAAATGCTATATTAACCTTAGTACCTTAGCCAACAAAAGAATGTTATGTTGTATCAATGTCATACTGTACTGTAATTGACATAATTTAGCATATTAAACATTACTAATGTAACATTTTGTGCATATATAAGCTAGCTAGCTAGCCACTGCATGTATAAGTCAACATAAAAACATACTACCAAAACAGACAGGGCTATATATATATACATTAGAATGTTAGGGTTGGTAATCCAAGTGAGAATATATACATTTTAAGACCTAACCAGGAACGACTGCGAAAAATGCAGCACAAGGTCCTCTGGTAGGAATTGAACCTACGGCCCTGCGATTCCGGTGCAGCGCTCTAACCAACTGAGCTACAGAGGCCAGCTGTTGAGCTGTAACCATAAGTTCATGTATACATAGGTAATCGGGTGTGCGGGTTGTGATAAGGTGGACTTCAATGATTTGGATTCTTGCACTTCACTTGGTGGAATTAATATTAGAATGTTAGGGTTTGTAATCCAAGTGAGAATATATACATTTTTAGACCTAACCAGGAACGACTGCGAAAAATGTAGCACAAGGTCCTCTGGTAGGAATTGAACCTACGGCCTTGCGATTCCGGTGCAGCGCTCTACCCAACTGAGCTACAGAGGCCAGCTGTTGAGCTGTAACCGTAAGTTCATGTATACATAGGTAATCGGGTCTGCGGGTTGTGATAAGGTGGACTTCAATGATTTGGATTCTTGCACTTCACTTGGTGGAATTAATATTAGAATGCTAGGGTTTGTAATCCAAGTGAGAATATATACATTTTAAGACTTAACCAGGCACGACTGCGAAAAATGCAGCACAAGGTCCTCTGGTAGGAATTGACCCTACGGCCCTGCGATTCCGGTGCAGCGTTCTAACCAACTGAGCTACATAGGCCAGCTGTTGAGCTTTAACCGTAAGTTCATGTACTGCATATATATCGGGTGTGTGGGTTGTGATAAGGTGGACTTCAATGATTTGGACAAAAATGTATGTCTGCATCTTTATCATCTTTACGTTCGTTGCCCTGACCAATACAAAATCTTTCCCCACTGTTAGGCATCACTGAGTAGACGTTAGGCACAATCTTAGCAGAAACCTTTTTACGAAGACGTTACTGTAGTGAACCTGCAGCGTTGCACTCTTGTACTTCAGCCTCTGACTAAGTTGAAAAATTTGAACTGCATGGCAGTAAAACTGGAAAGACATCCATAAAAAATGTAACACCAAAAGGACAATCATCAGACTGACAACAAAAGCAACCGCTCTCATCCGAGAGAGTGGTTTCCCGCCTGAGCCCCCAATTGTTACGTTCGAGGGGCGAGAAAGAACAAAAATGTATGTCTGCATCTTTACGCTCGTTGCCCTCCTTGACCAGACACAGCGAGACGCGCTGGCCAAGGAGGCTTTCTGGGATATCCTTCTTCTTCTAAGTCTAATGAACTTTGCGACGACAATAAATCCAACAATATCAATTTATTCTTCTTGAACAACAACAACAAATTACTATTTCTAAACTTTTCTGTGATCCTTTTTCTAATTTCTTTTTAGCTTAAGCTTTCGCTGCTTATATACAGTACTATCCGCAAGATATTTATAGAACATTACATACTGTATATACTATTTTTAGATAATACGTAAACAATAAATATAGCAAAAACATGAATCAGCATAATGACGTAATGCCTTAAATTAAGAATGTTCATGACGTGACTGACTTCACGTCACAATACAATGTCATGCATACTTCTAAGTCATGAATACAATGTATACAGTGGTTAATGCAGCAATCAGTCACCAACACTATGAGTTTATGGCATGTGTATGAGTAAACAGCACAGTACAGTATTAACCAATCAGAATTGAGAAAATTGACTAAAATGATATTAGATTGGTAATATTATGTAACAATTAAGTTTAATATGCTAACTTTGAGTGGAAGATTATATACAATTTTTAAACGTACAAAAATGCAACTGTATAATAAGTGGCCTTCTGGCAGGAATCAATTAATAGACCCTGTGATTACAGTGCTATACACTATAACCAACTGAGCTACAGAGTCCAATAGACGAGCATTAATCATAAGTTCTTGCAGCTTGGTTGGAGCACTGCACTCGATTCCTGCCAGATGGCTTGCATTTTTTGCAGCTGCATGCTCCTGGTTAGGTTTGATATTTACCCAGTAACCCTGGAATTATCTCATATTATTATATATTAAACATGTCAAATAGCCATCAGTTAAGTAAAATCGTTAATCATTTCCATAACATAAACTAAACAGTATACAACCAAGCTGGCAAGCTGCCTGTGGTTAGTATATACTTTTATCCCAGAGCCAACGGCGCAGAGCGCTGTTCCGGGCGTAAGTCTGGGGCTAGGGTACTAATTCCGCCCGGCTATTTACACCCGGGGAAAGGAACGCACTAGCGAAGTCTAAAGTTCGTCAAATATCGCTGACGCGGTTCATGGGTGTATGGGTTGTCATCTCACTAATCTCAAAATATGGCTGTTTGCCAGGAGTGAAGTAGGGGAAAATATAAAAAATATATGTTTACAAGAAAGCTTGGAAAATCGTTTCGTACATAACAAATTGTAAAACTTTTTTTTCACTTTTTAAACCTAAACATTTATAAGAATTGATTTAGTATGATATAAGTATAGCCTATAAGGCAAGTTTGTTTCAATTGTTTATGTATGACTTTGTATTTGATTATAGACTTTGTTCTTGTTGTCCAAGTCTTTCCTGTGCATTGTATGTGAACGTTTCTTAGTTAAATTAACTTTTGTAGAAGTTCAACTTCATGATAAAAAGGAAAGAAAATTATTTTCATTAACATCCTGTGCAAATTAAATTATTTCATTTCAAAGTGCAAGTAATAAGTTGAAGAGATTAATATCAGCAAAAATCTGTTAATTTCAATTCACATTTAAAAGTGTTTTTAATATGTAGAGTTTCGTTTCGAATTTTACATTAAAATAAAGCCCATAGAAACCAAAATAATATACCTACTTAAATATATCTAGTTTAAAAATTGATAGTTCTGTATTTAAAAATGCTCAAGTTTCATCTATTTTTTGCAGGTTTGTACAAAAAATTAAAAAACAATTATCGTGTTGCCATATGACTGACATGACATGGCAACGGAACGCGAGCCTGCATTCAGTGTTGGCGTAATTACGAATACTTCATGTTGAAACAATATTTGGAGAATATAGGCGAGGGGTTGTTGCATGCATGTATTTCTAGTAGTGCACTAATACTAATAGGGGGATTCAAGGTTTCCGACGCCATAATGAAACACAATAGGTGCAAACAGTGCCAAACACAATGGAATTCCTTATAGGTACATTTGCAGGGGGTGAAAACACAATGGTGAAAACAATAGATTCAAGATGGCGTTGGAAACCCTAAATCTCCTATTGCAGTAATTTTTTAAACAAGGGGCGGTCAAACTTTATTTTGTATTGTGCACGCATGATTCTTCTCAGGATTTCAGTTTTATACAAGTTTATATGTTGGATTTTCATGACGCAAATGGTCGACCTTCGACAATATTTTGAATCGTATCAGGTAAGAATGGCTTTATTTCATTCATTTATATTTAGATCTGCTGTTTAGCAATTTCAATGTAGAGGTATAATTGTAACATGATTTCATGAATTTATTGGCAGTTTTAGTAGCCCATTGTCATTGATAAGGCAATCAGTTTATAGTGTTCATTCTAGATGTTTATAGCAATGTGCCTTCAGCACGTTTTAAAAACAAACGTGGACTGTTACTTATGCATGTAATCAGGATAATCATTATTAAATTAATAAGATTCCTATAACAATCCAGTGCGGGGATTGTTGTCTGTATATATTAACTTATTACCAACAGTTACATGTATAAATAGCATGCCAACCGACTTTTGTACAAGGTATGATGCTTGATGGCTTGTTTATATCTCAGAGATATGTCCATTGTTAACATAATATGAAATAATCCTACCAGCCTATACATATATTCACTAGGCTGTGTCACAACATTTCCGGGTATATTATAATGCTCACATTTTCTTTCTCGTTATAGTTTTTCAGTTCTGACTGAGTATATACAATGAATGGTGTCATGATCTGAAACTGACATATTAATTAAACAACAATGTCAGGTTGTTCTGTGATACTGTAGCTAGGGGTAGCCTTGAAGTTGCCATATTTAAACGATAATTGGGACAAAAACTGACTTAGTACTTGTATATATGATATTATACAGTATTCAGTGACAATAAACCTGCATCATTTGAATACTATGCATATTATTAAAATTTGCATGTCATAATGTCCATAATATGACCTGTCACTATGGCTAGCTTCATCACAGACAGTATTAAAATTATACACACAAAAGCAAGAAATTATAAGCACTGAATGTATTCATATAATACCGCCCATGCCAAGAAAGTAGAAGTAGAATATTTAGCTGACCTTCGACTTTGTGCAAGGTGTTTGATATTCAAATTGCACTTTCCTAAATGGAAGGCGGGGTGATATAAACAGAACTCAAATGTTGTGGAGAAAATCTTGTAGTTCAAGATTGTTATTGCTGCTTGAACAACCTTTCGTTTACAGTTATACTATAACCTATCTCTAGAAAATAATGTGGTTTTTTACTGAATTATGCACCGTAATTTTATATTTCAAAACATCAAAATAATCCCGCCTCACATCTCGCCCTGGCAAAGCAGGTTCATACTGTAGCTACCTTTCATCCCATAGTAAACTCGAACCGCTAAGAGGCTGAGCGACGATAACAGAAAGCTACGAATTGAGAGAGATTCAACTACCTGTAAAAATAAAGCAGAACGTCGACGTTTCGAGTAGTTTCTACTACTAACTTGAAGTTAATATAAAATACAGTACTCGAAACGTCGACGTTCTGCTTGTATTTTTCGGGTAGTTGAATCTCTCAGTTCGTAGCTTTCAGTAAAATAATTTGAACAATTTCTCACATTCTTACTATCATAAATTCCAAGGCGTGAGGCAGCTAGGGTAAATCAAAAACTCAAAACAGATTACCTCAATTGACGTATATAAACTCGTCTTCAATAAGTTCTCTGAATGTTTGCATGGCGATAAAATATAATTGTTTTTGTTTGTGGAAACACCACGTAAATTTATTACTGCAAAGCTTTCGATCCGTAAGCCCGGATCTTCATCAGTGCTAATAATATTAGCACTGATGAAGATCCGGGCTTACGGATCGAAAGCTTTGCAGTAATAAATTTACGTGCTGTTTCCACAAACAAAAACAATTAAACTCGTCTTCGTTCGTGCCTTCTTGATGGAAACTGACTTGCAGAGTTGCCAATTCCAATTGTATAAATTTTCAAATTTTGTAAAAATCCTAAGTATGTAAGCTCCCAAAATATCCCGAGATTCCCTAAAAAATCCCGATATTCCCACTTCACGTGATTATAATTTAGGTGGTTTTCGCGCCAATTTCGGTTAGGATAGCCTCGTACTTCATGTTGTAAAAACGAAATCTGACATCAAATATGCAGCTGAATAGGGGGTTTTTTTTAATAGGGTTTTTTAATTGTTTATTGGTCAATTTTGCCACAAAAAAGAGTTCTAAATTTCAAACTTCCCATTCTGAAATCCCAAAAAAATCCCGAGATTGACTTTTTAAAATAAAAATCCCAAAGAATCCCAACTGTTTCAAAATGGAACAAATGGTCAAAATGGAACTGATATTTGCCCAAAGTTGGTCAAAATGAAACGTTAACTGATCTTTGCTTAATTATAATTGAAAGTAAAACTCGGAAAAATTTGGTAAAAGTTTGGGATAAAAGATGGTCGAAGTAGGTAATTTTAACAATTTTAAAGCTTTTGTTATGTTTGCGGTGAAAAAAATTGGAAGCATTGAATATGCTTATGTTAGGGACCGTTCATTTTTTATACCCTAGGGGTGGGGGATTCTTATGTCATGTACAAAAATCTTGTACCCTTCCCCCCTCTTGATGAGCTAAAGGTTTAAGACTTCCCCCCTATAAAATGCTGAAAAATCTATACCCCCCGCCCCCATTTGTATGAATGTTTTAGTGTAAACTCGGAACACTGTATAAGTCAAGACCCAGAACTATTGTTTCCCTTGCATACGTTTCCTTTAAAAGTACGAAGTGGCTATTCGTACTGGGACAATACGCCGAGTTTGATTTGCTAGTATTCGTACTGCAGTTGGAATATTTAAGATAAACAGACCCCGACCCCAAGCCCTTCGTCCCTTCTTTAACCCTAACCAATAAATGTCTAATAAACTATTTGAGAGTTAAAAAGGTTTGGAGGAAAAAACAGTTTAAAACAGTTTTTTGATTATGCTTATGTTAGTTTGGAAATTTTTTTACCTCCCCCTCCCCCCCTCCGTCGAAAACATTTTCGGGAAAAATTTGTATGCCTTGGTCAAAATCCTAGGAAATGTTGGTCAAAACATGACGACCCCCCCCCCCTCCCAATGTTGATGGCTTCGCGACGTCCCTGTTGGCAACGCTGCTGACTTGGAAGTTCGAATAGACCTTATGGCTTAAGCATAATGACGTCACAAGGCTCGATGCCCGCGAGGAATCCTGGGCTTAATGGTAGTCATCGCCCGGGAAAATTAAACAATTCAAAATGGCCACTATCGACAGGGGCGTAGCTAAGGGGGGGATGCGGGGGGTGCCGCACACCCCCCCCCCCAATGCCGTGTCCGTCGGCACAATAAATCAGTTGTCGGCAAAATGAATTGGATCAAGCCAATAGGCAATACCTGATTGGAATGAGATTGTTTGTAGAAAATTTGTAGAAAATGCGAGATCGAAAAGATGGATATGTCGACTGAAAGCTCGGTCCTTTTCCAAACATTCAGCCAAATTGGTCAAGAACTTATTACTCTAATACGCTATTTAATAGTATTAAATTTTCTTGCAATTTTGTGAAATATGATACCATAGGAAACTCGAAGCACATGTGCGTATTGACTGTTGATGCGTCTGCGCTTCATTTTATAATTTTGTAAAGCCAGTAAAGGTCTTAGAAATTACACCTAACGGTCTTATATACAATGTGAAATACGAATATGATTTAAAAGAATGGACAGTAGCAAGCAAAAACGCAAACGGAAGAGAGAGAAACTGACGTGTTTAGTTTGTAATCGGTCGTTTGATGACGATTGGATGTGCTTTTTTGACATTTATACCAGGTATTTTAAGGAACTATTTCGCCTATTTAAAAAGTAAATTATCTTACTACTCGGATTTCATCGTTATACATCACTTAAAAATGAATACGGTTCGTTTTGACCACGCCCTAACAACGTGCTAGCCACGCCCTTTTGTCGGCAAAAAGTTGTCTTGCACCCCCCGAAAAGGATAGTCTTCGCTCCGCCCCTGACTATCGAAATTTTTCCGCGCGATGACTACTAAGACCAGCATTCCTCGCGGGCATCAAGCCTTGTGACGTCATTATGCATAAGGTCTATTATCGAAATATGTTGAAACAATCGAAGTTCGGAAAGCTTCGAAAAAGTTAGATTATGCGTCAGGATTAGATTAGCGGTCATGCTTAGGGTTAGGGTTAGATTAAGATTTATTAATAGAGAAGGGTTAGGGAACAGATGAGGGGTTTAAGTGGGTGACAGATTAGGGTTAGGACTCAATTTAATATAAATGCCTGATTAGTCGCTGATTAGTCATTCTGTGCCGCCACACATATTGCAACGTCATTGTTGCCATAGCAACGGCAATTAGGAGTACTTTTTTAACAATTCCAAACTTCTTAGTTATTGTGTTACACAAGTCAGATACTCTTTGTTTTTACAAATAATAATTCTCCAGAAATTCGTATCCAAATCATAAAATCTTTAATTTGTGTAGTAAGACACCTTAAACGATCTTTTAGGGAAAAAAAAAATCGTAACACGATTCACTCTGGCCCAGTTCACAGCCCCAAAATTGCAGGTTAAAGTCACACTTTCCCACCTTTGTGAATATATAATTGAGCAGTAAAACAGAAAGGATAACGTTTATCAACAATATTTCATTTTACTCCATTTGTTAGAGTTTTCTAAATTGAAATTCATGAATTTAAGGCCCACATGCGATGAGTGATGCATTATTTCAATGGTCCATTGAGTGAACCGGAATTTTTAATGAAAACAACCATAACATTGATTCAACTAGATCAGTTGTAATAATTTTAAGGCTTGTTCACACTATCAAAGTTTCTGTGATTTTGCACAGGTAATTTCCTTGTTGTTGTTTAACACTGCGTCATGAGTTCTCTCAAACATGTCTTACAAATCATTCAACACACATAATTTACCTATGCAAAATTCCTGCTGTGATCATAGAAACTTTGAGAGTGTAAACCAAGTTTTAGTGCCAAAATTCATCTCCTAGATAATATTGCCACGTCTACACTATACCGGATAGCTTTCCGTAGCGGCATGAAAAAGCACCTATCTGATACGGAAGCCGGTTTTACACTTCGCGCGTATCGTACCGAAACGTACTGGTGAGCATGCGCACATCGAAAGAGGTTTATAAATGCACGTACTTCCGGGTGTTCTCGCGTATCAAAATAAAAAGTTCGTCGCAAGTCAACTTTTTGGCGTACTACGGAAGTACTATCCAATCAACATACACGAAATTTTGAAATTTAAATACGATTTTGATACGTTTCGGTACGATATGCTTGAAGTGGAAAACCGGCTTAAACGTAGCCTATATTATACGTTCATACTATGCCGAAGCGAAATTGTTTGAAAACGGAGGGCTTGGCGTCTTCGTGCGAACACATACGTGTTTTTGTACCGCTTGCAAACCTAGCATCTCAAGGTCTTGAAACAGTAAAATTGAATGCTTTTCATTAAATTTATTTGCAATATTTTGGGTTTACGTATGAGTGCTCATTTAATGTGTAAAGGGGGCTGTAAACAAACTGTTACGGCGACATAAATTCTGCCTGCATTATTTTGCTCCCGTGTAGTATGAACATAGTATTGGATTGAATTTTAGATTCTCAACGATAGCTCCCCTGCATCTAATATAAGGACTTGTGTTAACAGTTTAATCCAATTTTCTTTTTAAGTTGTTCCTTGCTTTAATGTTATCTTCGTTCAACGTTTCTGCAAAGATTGGTGGACATCCACGACTTGTTTTTCTTTTCACTTGTTCGTTGAAAGTCGTCTCATACATACTCAACAGCATTAACGTCTTGGCATTTTTCTCTCTGTTTGGCGGATTGGTTCGTGGACTTGGTTGATTTGGGGATGGCATGTCAATCAAGGCTACTCCCCGGGGATTGCATTAACAATAGTGTGGAGTATTTTCTTGATTGTAACAAAATTATTGCCTAAACACATCTGGATTGAAATTGCAACTGTTGAGAAAGAAATTCTTAGAGAAGATGGAGGGAGAATTACTGATGATCGAACTTGTTCCGAAAATGTTCCTAAAGGTGACTGAAGATTGAACGGCGTCCACCCGAAAGCCGACCGAAGTTTGGCCGAGTACAATGTGAATGTCACGTCGACAGTCATTTAATTATAACCAAAGATGATGCGATCGCCGATCCCGAAGATGATCGAAACAAACCGAATGGTCACGGAAACGGTTGCCGATCATGATGACGAAAGCAAAACGAAGATTGAATGGAACTCGCGGATTTTATGTCTGCTAAGGCTAATTTCTACTCCGGATAATAAGCAGAGGTACGGTCCGGATTGGAGACTTTTTTGGTCCGGTCCGATCCAGCAAGCGATTTCCAGTAAAAGGACAAGTGGAATGGTCAGATCGGAAAAGGAAAATTGGAGCTCGTTGCAGTCTCAAATTGCTATTTCGCGCTTATTTCAAAATGGCAGCGGCTCAGAACAAGCATGTACATGTCCTTCATCTGATTTTGTTACGTTGTCGCCAGCAAAGGAGAAGCAAACAAGAAAAATAGAAAAAGAGCATTTGGATAAGAAAAATTTTCCAGGAAAGAGCCTTTACTTGACATTTGCAAGTGAAGCTTTCTCCAGTACTGGGACATTCTATGTCCCCGTTCTGACATTGAACCATTTTGATCTTGAACTAATCTACGCTAAATTACTATTCCTCGACTGCACTCTATGCACTTTGCTTATTTCCATTCTATTTTCGCTCGTCTCGGACTATTTTGATGAATGCAAACTATTCCTAGTCGCTTTGTCGATGCAAATTGCTGCCATCTCAGTGCTAACATCGATTGGTTTCAACTGATTCACCTGGGAATACATCGCAAGTGCTCAAAACTAAATATTATTGCTGTATATATCTATGCGTTGGCATGCCTTACTTCGCTTTTCCGTTCAATAATTCCATTCTGTCGAATATCACCAACGCGCATCGCATCGTTCTATGAAGGCGTGTCCTAAGCAGCATTGCAAACGGGGATCCTGATCAGCCGTGCGTTTCGCTGTCAGTTTCGTGAACACAAAAGAATGTTTGATCAATTTATTGTTTTGTGTTAATGTTTGTCTGGTTGCTTGGGTGGATATGGTTTGCTGTACATTACAAGCAATTTGTTGTGAGTGAAGAAACACATCAATAGATTCTTAGGAAATTTGCAGTTATATTTTTGTTTAAACAAAAACTATCAACTGAAACAGAGCTGCTGTACGTAGGGTGCTTTCCGAGGCTGTTACTCATTGCGAAGATTGATTATTTTAAAAATTAACAATTAAAGTTTTCTGGGGGGAGAAGGTTGTTTCGGGGGGGGGGGGGTCGCCCTCTAATAAGTGGGGGTATATCTCCCCAGGATTGACTCTCTTGCTAATGATTGTAAAAATATTTTACTAAGGAAATGCACAGATTGCTCAACCAACAGTAAAGTGAGGAAATTATGTGTAGAATTATTTTCATATGTCGCAGTTTAGCAATTACTGTGAGAGATACAAGTACCTCAAAAATATATGCAGAACTTCGACGTTTCGAGCGGACAAAACTAACTTCCCAACGAAGGACCTTCGCTCGAAGCGTCGAAATTCTGGCTGTATTTGTCAGGTAGTTGTATCCCTCTCAATCCACAGCTGTCCTGCATCTTATAACAGTTACCACCCAAAAATAGAATCAAAATATGAATAAACAACTTAACAGAATAGCAATATGAATTATCGTGGAATAACATAAGATTTTTTTGAAAGTATAAATAACATTTTCATAACTATACATAATGAAAATCAGAATATTTCTAAAAAATTGTTAAAAATAACTTCTAATGTAATTATATCTAATCCAAACTATATATATTTAACATAACATGCAAATTGTCAAGTTCAATTGTCAAATAACAAACATAGTTCTTATTTTTGACGTTCATTTATGAATTTTCATAGATTAGTCTTAATATCGATACCAATGCTGCAGATTTTTACACAACTAACTATTATTGAGGATCGAAAATTTAATCTTAGAGATGAATCTACAATTTTTGATACACACTGTACTGTAGAAAATTATGAGTTAATAAACAGCTTTTCTAGTTCTTTTCTAGTTGCGATCTTTTAGATCAAGTTTTGTTTCATGACGTCTGCTTTGTTGAGAGTTTAGCTGAAACATGTCAAACGAATTGGCCGTTATCTAACGAGCTTGACTAAACATCTACACATACCATATTTGCTACAGTCTACTGTATGTTACTATATAAACACTGTTTTTACATTCCACTATAATTTATATATTAAGTTATAAAAAGCAAAGATTACAATATTAAGTTTTTTATTCATATATGATTATAAAACCTCGAAAATGTTGATGTAAAATGTATGATGTGAAACATATCTTTAAAAACTAGTTGCGAGGTTTCAATACAGTTGCAGTAGCGCGATGTCTTTTCTCTTTCATTCCTGGCAATTCTTTCCACTGATCGTCTCTCATTGTGAAACTCTCTACTGAGTTGAGATACCCCTCGTTATCACTGTGTCCGCCCAATACAATGATGACGTCATGCATAATTACTGCTGAGGAACCATACCTCTTGTGTATCAGTGAAGGTAATCTGTCACTTTGGCCTGTCTCAGTGTGATACATGATGACGTCATCTAGATCCTGGTCATTCTTATCCACCCCGCCGACAACAATAATTGTATTGCCCCAAATAACTGTGGACATAAGCCAGGTAGGCTCGGGTAACGATGGACATGGCTTAATCTCGTTGTTGATGAAATCATAGACAACAACACTATCAGTGGCATCTTTACCCTGGTCTGTTGTTCCACCCAAGATAAATAGCTTCCCGTTAACTATCTCCGCTCTGTGGTTTTTCCTTGGCTGAGGCATTCTTGCGAGAAGCTTGACAGTATAAGGCGGTGCAAGAGATAGTTCATAAATTGCATCGGATGGTTTGTTTTCATTCCAGTTATGTCCTCCTATGATATATAATTTATCTTGGTAAACTGCGACGTCATGACCGGATAACTTAACAGGCAGTTTACCATCAAACATTGTCCATCGCAAAGGAGGCTGGTTCATCTTTAAAATTTCGATGGTGTCAGTACCAACTTGACTATCCGAACCTCCAGCAACGATGACGTCACCGTTGTAAACACATGATGCTGATTGTTTTCGAGTGAGATGCATTCGTGGCAGCTGAGTTGACTTGCCTTCTACCATATTGTATTTTTCAACTGTATTCGATACACTTTTAACTCCTGGGGCATTAGAACCGCCAATAATAATAATATCTTGGTTGTTGGCTTGAGCACCATTATTGTTTACATTGCTTCCTTGGAATGCTTGATGAACCATTATCATCATGAATATCGTCATTATCAGCTGAATTTAGAATAAAATACTTTTGTGATTTCGACGGCAATCTTTGCCAACGAATAATCAAATATTTACTACGGCTACATTCCACTTAAGCGTTTTTTGTACGTACGTATACGCATGGAAAAGTTTTTAAAACTATTTCAAACACTCATATATTCATAATTCATAAGCCTATCGGCAAATCATGTTAACCATAATATGTCACGTGCAGTGGCTTTAAACCTGATAAAACACTCCTAAATAGTATTCTTTACATAGAGAATACTAATAATACAGTATCTATTGTAGTCGTTCCCTCATTAGTATTGTTTATATGAAGAATACTAATAATAAAACCAGTCAGGCTTTAAAATACGGAATTTTTACAAGGACACACTTTGTGTCCTTGTGTCTTTGCGACACACTGAGGCGTATTGTTGGCATAATGCGCAGACACGAGAACGAGTGGCGAAGTCACAAGTTTAGCGTCGAAGACGCAAGCTTTTAAGGGGGTCTCTGAAATGGAATTTCCAGTGTTCTGAGCCGGAAAAGAATTTGGAAAATATTTGGCCATTTTGTGTGGATTACATTAACATATTTTCTGTTTAATATATTTTCAAGAACACACTTTTCAATTTACAAGGGCAAATTCGTCTTTAACAAGGACACAAAGTGTGTACAAGGACACGCTATTTTAATGCCTGAAAGCAGTGTATATCTATTGTAGTCGTGTTTGAAGCCGTTTAATAAACTCGTAGGACGTGTTTTATTAGGTCTAAAGCCACCTCGCGTTGCGCGCTCGTGGCTTTAAGCCTAATAAAACTTTCCTGCTCGTTTATTAAACAGTACTTAAATGTTACCTATGAAATCAGTAAATTAACAAAAGGACATCATTCAGTTTTTGTTTATAATTAATTTTAATGTAGATTTGTTGAAACAGTTCCGATATAAAATTTGGAAAGATTTAAACATATGAAAAACTCTCAACTCAAATGTAGCCTTTATGATGTACCATACAGTATACTAGAAAACAATTCAGTTTTGTTAATAGATCATAATTTCAAGCTTCAAATAATCCTTTGTCATCGCCAACAATGCACGAAACAATTCAATTCCATCTCCATGCAAAGAACTGAAAATAATCTTGTTTTACCTTCATTGCAGCTTGCGTTCGTTCCATTCCAGTGATTTTATCTCTCATTCCTTTCAATTCTATTTTCATCTGTGCTTGAGTTTGTTCGATTTCGTCATCATTTTTTTGAACTGACATGGCCTACAAATAGATATCTTATAGTATTTCACTCCAAAATAGATATCTACAAACCAATTATACCTATCTAAACGCAGATCCATAGCTATATAGGCAGCCAAAAATTGATGTGTCACCTTCATTTCATCTTGTTTTCGTTCTATTTCTTCCGTATGAACTTTCATTTCAGCTTGCGATTCCTGAATTACAGTATTATTGTTAGAATATATATTATTTCGGAGATGACACTTTATACATGATCATGAGTATAAGTACATATTTTGTAATTTTATTCCCTGAGTAGATCTAAAAAACTTTTTTTTTATCGCCATAGAAACCTCCAAAGAATAACTAAATCTTTATTTTACCTTTATTTCATCTTGTTTTTTTCCCATTTTTTCGATCTTGACTTTCATTTGTGCTTGGGATTCCTGATCGAAGATTAATATCGTGAGTATAAATAAAAATATCGTGTAAAATTTCTCGTCCAAAAGTACAGTAGAAAACAGTTACTGTTATCATTATGACAACCTACAATGAATTAAAGAAATCTTTCCATACCATTATATGATCTTGTTTTCTTTCCATCTTTAGAGCCTTAACTTTCATTTCATCTTGGCTTCCTTTGATATCTCTGTAGTCATGCCATTTGGCGATTCTAAACTGACAGAGATCCCTTTCGTGGGTAACTTTATCGCTTCTATTGACCGACACTCCACATCCTTCATTTCCACACACGACGGGCGCGAATTCACATTGATCAACATGATTTTGTAAATTTTCAAGCTGGACGTAGACCGGGCAGCCCCTCTCATTGTAGTCACACTTGATTTTCAGCCCTGATAAGGTATTCTTCAAAAATCTCGGTGGATCTTTAAGGGTTTTGGGGGACAGGTGTTCTCTGCATTCAGGGCATGTTTGGGAATTACGAAGATGTTGACATATACAAGAAAGACAAAATGGATGTTCTTTATTCTGGCAAGTTCGTGGATTTCTGAGTACCCCTTGACAAATAGAGCAAAATAGATCTTCCCTGACATGACCTTCAAAACGGCTCTCATCGTAACCTTCTTCTTGGATTTCCATTCTTGAACTCCTGAAAGAATATTAGAAAACAATTAATTGTCAGTATATGGAACACTTGTTAAAGAGGATAACAAAACTACGTATCTCAACAGCCGTGAATCTAAACACAGACCTATTAGAAAACACATGCACTATAACAAGGCAGCCCCGTCGGAGAAACTGGAGGATGTTTAGGAAACAGATTTCACATTTAAAACTCCTGGTTTGTGGTGTGCATGTAGTTTTGTCGGGGAATTAACGACCGGTCGTCGGGCAAAAAGAATATATAATTCAGCAAAAAATTACGAAAATGTTAATTACTGAACAATTGTACAAATTTCAATAAGTTAGTGAAAAATAATATGTCCGAGAATTCCCCTCTCGCTCGCCAACAATTCTTGGAAAAGAAATATCAATTAGCGACTGATATGTCCGTCGGACACGACCTTCGCCACGCCCATTTGTTCTAGCTATACAAGCTCAC
>CACRXK020009511.1:0-19039 GCA_902702795.2 Paramuricea clavata
CTGTTTAAAAATTAAAATATCTAAAATGCCATTCCAATTCATATTTCATATTCACATTGATATTGAAAGTAGATGGCAGAATTTGCCAGTTGTCAGCTTCTAATAAT
Source organism: Paramuricea clavata (assembly GCA_902702795.2). Taxonomy (NCBI): domain Eukaryota; kingdom Metazoa; phylum Cnidaria; class Anthozoa; order Malacalcyonacea; family Plexauridae; genus Paramuricea; species Paramuricea clavata. Next base: position 108 of record CACRXK020009511.1, read on the forward strand.
ACCCCTGGATCTATTGGTACAGCTGTGGCAAAACTTTCTATGACAACAAGTTGTGCTAACCAACTTTTTACCATGGGTAGCTTCTCCACTGACACCCTCTCTCATCTGCCAAAGAAGCTAGATTTGGCATTAAGAGTCCTCAACCGTGTGGGTCTAGCGAATTGTTATTCAGTTGTCGCTCAGTGAATCACTGCTCAATACTTTGTTCCCTATATTTTTTTGCTCTGGACTACTTCACAGATTATACAGGTACAATTAAAAAATATATGATCAATTTATTTCAAGTACCAATAATTGTATAATAAATATAATACATTAAAAATAATGCATTGTAATATATTAAAATAATATATAATAAATATAATAAATATAATACATTAAAAATAATGCATTGTAATATATTAAAATATTAAAAGAGATATAAAAATATCTTTGAATAAAATGCAGCCGTGTGCAGGCCGAGGAAACTCTAAGATGCTATCATAATAAGGGCAAAAAGCATTTGCTTTCCATCAATATCACTTTTTAAATTACAATAACAAATCCTTTCCAGAAACCCCAAATCCTTATTATTTATTAAAAGTCATAGATAAACATGAAATACTGAAACACGCCGTATTTCACCAACGTAAAGGCTTGTGTCAGCATGAGGAATGTATGAGGTGCAAATTTTAGCATACACGCACTCACTGCTTTAGGCAAGATGTGTAACTTAAAAGATACAAAGTACAATGCAAATGTTGTAGAATTTCTGATGCCGAACATAACTTTCGACCCAAAATATATCATATTTAACCCCCAGCATGAATATCTCCAATACTTTATACATGTCTTGCAACCAACAACATCTTGCAACCAACAACATGCAACCAACAACATGCAATCTACATGGCCTATTTTTTTAAAAAACCCTTAACCTCAATTTATGGTTACAAAACCTGCAACTGGCAGACTGAACCTGTTTTTCGCACCCACAATTGCAAAATTTAGAATCTTCAGTGGCACGCTTAGGGATATACATATAACGCGAACAGCATTCGGATGCTGGTTTTTCAAAATTGTAGCCCTTTTCCCCCAACCACACAAGCGAAACATACTCATGTTGAAAAATTTGCTCCCACCTGGCCTTAAAATAGGTGTTTTTGCTGTATCTTGAGATGGATATATGTTTTGACTCCCTCCCCTCCATCGAATTAAGACCAAGTCGTTTACCATACTTCACTTTCATATCTCTAGCATGCTCAGAAACAATGTTTCCCAATGTACATGCAGTAGGGTGGTGGTCAAAATACAGATAATGTAGGACAAAATATGTTCGACAGTTTTTCTCCAAATCATCTAACTGTGAATCGGTTACATCGATTCGACTGAACACAGAAACACAATCCCGCAGGGTTAAACACAAGTAAGCAAGTACATGAAATGTAAACAATGCCTTAGTTTTATCTTTCAAAAATGGTTCCATAGCAGCAATTAGAAACATGAAGTTCTGCAAAAAGCACCGAGAATCTTTTCCGGTGTATCTATAATCAAACTTGCTATCTCGGTTTTCATTGAACCACCTAATAATTTTGTTTGCAAGTCTTCTAACATTGCACTTAGTTCTCATTGCATCAATATATTTGTGAAATGACGAAGTGCTGGGAACCTGCAAAAATGATTTTATTGCACTGGGTAATTGAAAAATTAGTAATACCTCTTGTAGAAGTAGCCTGTGGGCTAGCGCACATGCATTATTTTTTAGGTGCAAAGGATCAATATGGATCCTATCAACCATTGGGCCTAGGAGTGGTTTAAATTCTTGCCTACTTCTTTTGCCGGCTATGAAATTAGTTACTTTGGATCGCTTAGTACTTTCTGCTATATTTTGCTTTGCGACAGTCTGCTTGAACGTTTCAACACTTTTGGCTACTTGTACCCTTTCCGAATAATTCCACGGATGCCATTTTTTGTCTTTTTCCTTGCCAAACTGGCCGCTTATTTCAGTGGCATCTTTGCTAGAAACATTGGCAAATGAGCAAAAATATGTGGCACTATTAGTCAACTCACCGCACAAAAATGCAACCATCTTCAAATCGTTAGGGAATTCCGAGATATGAAATTTGATATCAACTGTACATGTCTGGCTTTCTGATGTAATGTATGTGCATTTAAAAGTTTGCTGTTCAAGGTGTTGTACATCAGACACTAGCATCTTAATATAACGTTGAACTGGAATGCAATTTTCTGAACAATTAGCACCGAATAACAAAAAGTTTTCATTGCTACTCAAAATTCTTCGGCCAATGTTCAAAAATCCAACCAACCACGCACATGCAGTATCATGTTTCCCAAAAGGCGCCCCATCACCACCCAGGGAAACATAAAACTTGTATTCTTCCTCAAACCACACAAGTGTGTGACCACTACAACCGCTTAAATAAAATTCTGCCAACTTTATCAACAATTCTGCCAAATTCCTATAACAACCATGTACTTTGTATTCCTCATCAAGACCTTCACAAAGTGTTTCATATACACTATACATAGATCCTACTGGTATAGACTTGATAAAAGGCATTAATTTGTTATATGGCACAAGCCTAGGGATGGGACAATTATTGACGGATAGCCGAACACGTTTTTTACCCTTACTTTGCATAGCAATCTTGTAGCTGGAATCTTTGTATATTTTTCTATACTTTTTTTTTCCGGCTACACCACCGCTATAATATACTGAAACGCTGCGAATCATGTTTTCAGTGGAAGACTCAAATTCTCCTAACTTAGGCTTGTAAATACTTGGCATAACTGATTGATTAAACTTTTGATTAACCGACATTACATCTACTAAAATACTCTGACTATACACTTAACCAATGCTGTGTCCACAATCCCTATTGCTCCCGGTACTTCTGTTTCTTCACTTCCACCATGAATTTTTTGAGCTGCAGCAAATATTTCTTTTCTTCTCTGTCTCTGTACAGATAAACTAGATGAGAATTTCTTATTTTGAAACCTTGTAGGATGTTTCTTTCTACTCTCCACTGCTCTATCTTTTAGAATGCTACACTGGGTAAACCTGGACTTCTCTGGCAAGCTATCAACCTCATCTTCCAAATTGGAAATCTACAGTACATATAAGTAATAAAAATAAGCTGTATATTCAATACATGCACAACATATCATCTGCAGAAAAAACCTGTAAATGTAAATGCTCTGTGACTGTACCTATAAAATTATACATTACGACTGCTCATGTTGCATATTATAATACCCTTTAAAACTATACAATAAGTAAACAAGAATATACTAATGAAGTCCATACCTTGGCATCCATGCGTCTCTTTCGTTCTTGTAAACCTCGTAATAGTTTATCTTTCCTCTGTAGCTCCATTTCTAACTGAGAAACTTCTGCTTGAGCGTCTCTAAGGTTTCTCTTTGTCATGAAACCCGCATTGCGCACTTCTTTGCACTTTTTGTTGCATGCCATATATGGCATGCAACTTTCATATAGCTCTAAATTTCGTGTCGTGGTCGGTGAGTGAGCGATGAGCGTACCAGTCACGTGGCAGGTTCGTAAAATACGACAAATACCGAGCTTTTTCCGATGAGAATTTTCATACCGGGTTTTCGTCCAGGAAACGCAAAGAAAATTAGAAATATCGATTATTCGCCGAAAATTTACATAATTGAGCGTCTTAGAAAAATAAATCGAGGTATGTAAAGCTTTGTTGTTTTTAACTTGCCGTATATTCTGTTATTTGTTGACATTTTGGAGCCGTTGCCACTGATTATTTATCAATTGTCAGGCGTTTTATTTATGTATCACGAAGGCCTCAAAGCCATATGCTCAAAGGGCGCCCACGCTATCAAAATACTCGATTTTTACATACTCAAACTGAAAGGAGCCATTATGCTCGCACTGACTATATTCTGTGCAAAGCTTTAAAACTACAGCACATTTTGAAATATAAATATCAAACAAAATTTGAATTAAAATAGTAATACTATTGAAATTTAATACAACGAAAATACGAAATAGCAACCATTGTGAAGTACGCATACGATTCAACATGGCATTCAACATGACATTCAACATGACACTCGATATACCGTAAACCTCCAACTATAAGCCCTGGGCTTATATACTTTCGTAAGCGATTTTTGATGAGCCTATACAAGGGGGGAGGCGTATATACGGGGGAGGGGGCTTATACATGGACGATCTTTTGTGTTAGTCACTAATAAGTCAGACGTAAACAAGTCAGTCATAGACAGGAAAATAAACGTGTATTAATAACTCGCTTTGATTAACATAGTAAGATATAAAGACAATGACAATGTTTTAAAATATCATTCTCTGCTATATTAAAAGACGATGTCAATGTTGAATAATGTAGTGGGCTACTTGGCTTATATTCGGGGGCTTATATTTGGGTGTGCATTCGGGAGGGCTTATATCCGAGGGCTTATATTTGGAATGAGGCGATCGTTAGTACATGTGATGGGCTTATACAGGGGCTTATATTCTGAGATTTACAGTAGTGTAAATGAACTCATTTCAATCACTCAAACGCCAAAATGATAAATACAGCCATTTCTTCCAGACATTCCAACTCTCCCGATTTTACCGGGAGTCTCCCGAAAATTCATGCAATCTCCCGGTCTCCCGATTTTTATCAAATTCTCTCGATTTTTCAGAATATTCAGGAAATATCATAAAAAATTATAAATATACTGTTTCTAGCAACATAATAGTCTGTCTTGACCTTTTTTGAAGTTGCTTTATGGCAATTTATAGGATCACTTATAACAACATAGTTCCAAAATGCAGGAAACGCCATTTCAGAAGACTTAATTTTTATTATTTTTCCCCCAGAAGAACTAGATTTCAATTCACTGAACAGTCTCCCTAAATTTTACCTCCAGTGGTTGGAATGTCTGTTCTTCTCTCCCAAATGAATTATAAAAAAAACCATAAGGTCATATTAACTAACTAGTACCTTTATCCTTTTTCAACTTCGACAATTTCAATCATAGCTTAATAATCATTTTCAATCTATTATAGTAATTCACCGTTTCCACTGGTTTTTTAAACCTTTAAAAAGTTACAATAAAGCTAAATCTATAGCAGTATTGGAAATAACGTTATTTAGTTATAAATTTGTAAAGGAAATCTAAAAGTCAATTGCTTTCGATAAAACCTTCACCCACCATGACCTTGTTATTACCGTCGCTTGCAACTAACTATTAACAGTCGCTGATAAAAACATTGCCTATTCGCGTGAGAATCTTAAGTTTTCTTATTTTTACATAATAGCTATTTTTCAATAAATATATCGATATTAAACTTATTGAATCAATATTTTAAGTTTCACACCAGTTGTACCAAAGGTTATAAGCGCTATAGCGCATCATAAGTTTCAGATGGCATCACGGTTAATAGAACTAGATCTATTAACCGTGATGGCATGCAACATGTACGCACTGCGTACCTATTTTTCATATATTCCCCAACTTTAAAATGTGGCATCCCGTGCGTAGTTCATATGCCAAGTAAAAGTCTCTCAAATCACACGTTGGCATTCAAATATCAATAAACAAAAAAGAAGGCTACAAAATATTGGTATTGAACCATCTCTCCACGAAGATTCGATGCAAATCAATAAACTATGTCAAAAATAAAACAAGGCAGAATATGCCGTTTAAGGCCTACTCTGGGGCGGTAAATCGCCTTATATCGCCCTAAATCGCCTAAAATCGCATTAAATCGCGGGTTAAAATTGTCGAATTTCTCTTAAATCGCCTAAAATCGCCTAAGATCGCTTAAAATCGCCAACATGCATTCTGCTTGATACATGCAGTCCATGTACTCAAGTTTATCAATTGCTGCTATTTTACGGGCAAATCATGTAATCCAGGTTCTTCGCAATCTAAAGTAATGCAACATGAATTAGCAATCAAATAAGTGGATTAGTCTGACAATATTTGGTCACTCAATAGGCACCGGTCATTGACAAAAACAGAGCCTTTTTCTGCTTTATGCAGACTTTACAATAATTAGGTAATTCTGGGATCTAAAAGACCCATAGATCCCATACACTACCAGCAACAAAATTGAGCTAGTTACCAGAATGAGCTAATTTCATTATTGGTGTAAATGGAGGCTGGGCTACAATTTATATGGACTATGGAGGCTGGGCTACAAATTAATCTATAATCTACATGGCTTCTCAAAGCCTAATTGCTATTAATTAGAACAACAGTAGGAGACTACAAAAGTCAATGAGTACGAGTGTTGATTTATATAATAAAGTCATCGTGTAATTTTTGCACTGTTGCATGTAAGATCGAGCACTGCATTGTATACAATGGTTGTACTTCGACATGTGCATGGTTATACTGTAGCTCCTAGTTATAATTATAGTGGCTATCAAACGAAAAATATACGTGAGCTAGGTTTATGAGCGATTTGCAACTCTCGTCTATTAAATTTTCCAGACCTGTATATACAATAAACAGTAAAACAATGATTACATCTTACATACCATACAATAGATCTTTTGTTGTTGTTTGTTTGCAGAACCTAAAACCACGATGTAGTGCGCCATTTGTTTAACACGTACTATTTTGTTTTTAATTTTAAAATAACTTAGAATCCATTTATATACGATATACTTCATGTAATTTAAACATTACGGCATTACGCCGACAGTTTCCGAATGCGTGACGATACTGTTTCTGGATATGGCACTTGGGATATGATGTAGATATCAAAAATTTTATAAATATGTTTGTAGCATGAAGAAAGCACGAGATTGAAACAGTTTAAATAAAATGCAAGCTAAATAAAGAAGTTTTGACATGATACAAAACAAGACAATTTCACTTACAAGGGTGACGAGGTAATTTATAGGATTATAGCTTATCAAGTTATACTGTATAAATACATTGTGTGTTTCAACCCCCTACCTCTTGTGTTTTTTTTTTGGAAATCAAATATTTATTATATTTTGCAATTTTAACTCGACATAAATTAATAATATTAAAGTTTAAGACATGTGTAGTGCATGCCCCTTAATGTTAACTGTTTACAATATTTGTGGTATATAATGATTTAGCCATGAATGACCACATGACCCCACAAGATGAACCCGAATGGCTTTTAAATAGAGAATGGGTGAAAAGTTCATGAATATTGAGCTTTATATGTGAATCAGGTTAAATACATTAATTAGTTAACCTAGCTTTATATAAGATGTACGTACATGTTCTAATAATTGTATTTTGCTTCATACAATGCATATGTGTGTGAAAACATTGCATTATTATTCAGCTCACTCCCCACATTGGGGCTTTTCAGTGACCGAATACCTCAAGTACTATGATTACTTATGTTAGCCTAGACTATTTATCTTTACAACAATGAGGATACGATATTACTTTCCTAACTGTGTTTATCCTAACCCACCCTGCCAATTTTGCCCTGTGGGAGGAAACCGGAGCAAAATATAAAATTCAATTCCTTTGAAAACACCTAAATTGCAATCCCCCAAAATTTAAATTTTTTTCTTAAATCGCCTTAAATCACCTAAAATCGCAGTAAATCGCAGTGCTTGAAAGTCCCAGTTTTTCCTTAAATCGCCTAAAATCGCCCAAAATCGCATTATATCGCAGCGATTTAAGGCGATTTACCGCCCCAGAGTAGGCCTCGTTTATATCAGGCACGCATTATTGCCTATATTTTGTAGATTTTCATCGATCAAAAGCAACGGCACTCGTCTGAGCAATGCCGCCATGCTGGATATCAAAATGAACGTTGAAAACTTACGAACGGCCAAAACATTGCTATCGAGCATGATCGCTATTTCGTACCTATTCTCCCAAAAACATGGCGCGGCCAAGATGGCGGAACGTCACGAAAATGCCAGGCATTTTTGGCGCCATTCGTGCCCAGCGTGATAACTCTTGACGAAGGGCCTTCGCTCGAAACGTCGAGTTTCTGGCTATGGACATGTAACTTTTTCAATTCTTCGATCAAAAAATCAACAAACTTTGCAGCGACGCCAAGGTGCTTTTTCCCATACTGAGTGGTGACATCTGCCTCGTTGTTAGCGCATGAGGTTAACATGTCGTTGATATCTTTGACGATTTGGGCTTTTCTCGTCTAAAGGAATACCGGAAGGTTTTCCGTGCAGGATTGCGTGATCCATCCACAAGGGATGTCGCAAGAATTTTAGAAAGTGTAAAAATACTTGAGCCGCAGGCGAGTGTATTTCTACGCTTTTCGAAAGTCGAGCAACATCCCAAGTGCATGGGCCACGCTATCCTGCTTGGAAAACCATTTGGTAATTGTTTTATAAAATAACTACAGTGAAACAATGACATTTTGAGAATCTCGCGAAACTCCCGCGAAGGCATTTTAATTTCTCCTGCAGGATAGCCTGATCCAGCACGGCTACTGACCAATCAAATTGCGTGTTTCACTGTAGTTATTAGAGAGGTTAAGATACCCCGGTTTCGGTGTACGTGTACGGGTAGCATGATTTTGGTTAGCAATATTTTCGTCGATGTCTGTACCTTTACTCGTAATTAAGGTGCACATTTTTCGCATTATATCATTGTCTATTGCAAGCAAATAGAAAAAGTATGATCGAATCACAGACATCAGTAAAACAAGATGACACTACTCGTACCCGTACACGGAAACCGGGGTATCTTAACCTCTCTATTATATACAAACCATTCCTTTATCGAACCGTGTCTGCTGTGTGCCACATCATGTGCGATAAAGTCTTCGATTCTCTTTGGTGCCTTTCTTGGCCTGCTTAAATTAGTCGTATATATCTGTTTGTAGCTCTGAACCATCAACTTTCTTGAACAGTTAGAAAATAAAGAAGTCAACATTGACATTGTTGCAAATTAAATATATTTGAATAATCTTTATGTTTATGTATCTTACCTTTTAAATTCTTCAACATTGCATCTCATCTCTGCAAGCCTTATTTCAATCTTTGTGATGCAGTCCATCGCTTCTTCCGCTGTAAGATCACTCTTTTCTAGATTATTTGAATTCATTTCCAGAATGTACATAAGCAGCAGATCCCTCATTAGAAACATACTAAACATGTGCTTGGCACGGTCTGGAGATTAGCCCCTTTGCTTTGGCTTTTCGCGCTTTGCATTTGGCATCGTTGTTTCTGTCCTCAGAAATTATTTTCAAAGTGTATTAATTTCCGCATGTTTTGCAGTTATAACATTTGCTGCTGTCCGCCTGTCCCCCTCGTACACCTAGTCCTTGAGGGGTTTTGGATCGGAGGCGCAACACATCATCACTGTCGAACTCATTCTGGATCTTGACAAATAGAGCCACACGTTCGGGAGAGATCCCAGAAATCACATACAGGTCTTCACATTGTAACTGGACATTTTCCAAAGCTGAGAAATGTTTGGTGGCATCTTAGTTATTGGAAATGTGCTAAGCAGTGAATGAAAGTGGCTGATTCATTCATTTCACTTTTGACTTTTTCGCCAGAGATTTCTCTGCCATTGCGCCATCAAATGTCATTCCAACTAACCATAGTCTTTCACTCTTTCAAAACATGGTTTGGAAACTCCGCTAAAGTCTTTATTCTATCTTTAAATTTTTGTTCGCAGTGCAGTTTTGTGCACGGTGCACGGTCAATGAACACATTGTATTTCAGTATAATGAGCAAATCATCCAATAGCAACGTTTCAGTTCAGTCATTCGACCATGCTATTTAAATATTAATAAGCCTAAAACAAAGGATGTGCACGGTGTAAGGTACGGTTCAACATAAACACACAGCTCATTATAACCGCTTTGAAGTTTACTGAGTTTCCAGACCATGTCTCGAAAAACTATATGAACTAACCTGCTCTCATCCAGTTGACACCTTATCAAGATATTCTAGACCTTGATGTACTCAAACAGAGCAACTGTGCACACCCTCCCTGCATTCATAAATGCTAATAAAGTCTTCCTTTACTTCATAATCGTCGGTACAGTACCGTGTTAAAAAGGACATATGTTCCGACTTTGAGATGTCTGTGGCCTCCTCTACTATTATTCTATAGTATTTGATGCTCTGGAGCTCTACGTTAAGTTTTTTCCTTGCCACAAGCACAAGCATTTCCTGTTGCTTTTCGAGCAAGCTGTGAAACATAAATCTGTTCTCAGTTTTTAATAGTTTTAACCCTTGTATTTACTAAACTGGTAGACATTTCATTCTTCATCCACCTTACGTCGAAGGGCCAAACCTTGACGAAGTAGTGTCTTAAGTGTTCCAAAATGGGCTTCTAGTTTCTCTCGCCGTATTTACTCTTCCTACATTCTTCATCACTTAGAAGCTGAGGTATCCTTTCTTTTCCTTGTAGGTTTTTTGTTCTTCTTGCACTGCCTATGATAATCAGATAACTGATGCATCTTCAGTTCCTGTCAGTGGATTTGACGAACAACCAACCCGCATTGAAATAAAGCCTGATCGCCGGTTAGCTTCAAAACATTACATCACTATGTAAACCTGAGTTACGATAAATTTAGGGGGTTACTTGAGTAATCTGTTAGTGTTAAATGACTTAAATCTATTCGATTTAAATCTTTTGTGCTGCACCCATGGTCTGCACCCGCACTGCCCCCCCCAAAAAGTTATGAATACAAAAGGCATTGGGTGCACTTGCACTCGCTGCACCCGTACGTACGTAGTTTCGGCATCCCTATCTGCCAATGAGCAGCCCTTGAGATATAGTCAGCCCATTAAGCAGCAATGTGCCCAAATGAACCCTACATTTTTATTTTACTGTAATGGAAGAGTCTTGAGGTAGAAAATAGATAACACTTTGGCATTGTCTGTTCAGAACTGCATACACAATATGATGTGATAGTTGCATGGCAAGAACAAAAATGTTGCCCACAAGCTGTTGGAATAAGTGAGTCACTATCGATGCACTAACCAGGTAAATTCAGAATGCTACAACATTCTAACATTGGAAGTGGTGATGTCTGATTGGTCTGTGAGAAACTATGATGAAATTTGCTAATAATAGAATTGCATTCCTGAATATGAAAACATGACACTTAATGTTGAAGCTGGGATCAATGGTTTCGGCAAAAACAGATCTTGTATTGCACCATAATGGCAATACTCACCCCTTGACTAATGACTAGCAAAATTGTCTGACATTAGATAGATTAAAATAATACAGTACGGCATATCAAGACACTTTCATTTTTGTGGTGTAAAGATGTATAATGTATCATGATAGTAATGTCATCTTTTATTTTGCAGAAATTATCTGTTTAATGCAACACAACAGATGGCACAGGCACCAAAACGGAAGACAACATGCAGAACAACAAAATGAAGTTATGGTTATAATACCATAAGAACATAATAAATAATTATATGATTATGATAACTTTATTGAAGTGTAATGTTTTATACCATGAGAGCACATGTGCTCCACTGAATTAGGAAGAATTAAAATTATACATTTTTGTCTTTTTAAATTGTTTACTGCTAGTAGAGTCTACAAAAAAGTCAAATACTGTACATCCTTCCAGAAAGTATTTTACTTTGGCTATGGAGCCTCGTTTTTGATATTTCTCAATCATGAAAATGAGACCCTACAGCCTATAACCAAGGTGAAATACTTTCTGGAAGTATGTATTTATTAAAATACATTTGTTCAAAATTAATCAAGCTTTAATTAATTGTATGTTCAGTTTCCAAAGATGTGGCTTGGTACTGTGTTTTGCCACCTAGAAAGGAGACTGTGTCATTGTGGAATAAATCTGCAATAAAGAAGAATAGGTTAATTATACATACAGGTTGTACAATTATCCATCAGTAACATAATTAGCATATAACCAAGGTAAATAAAAGAATGTGACCTATCTCCTCGACTTAAACCAGGGGTATCAAACCAGTGGTGTAGTGCAGCAATTGTTTTTAATAAGCATAATTTTGAATGTTTGTCCCACAATTATCAACCTCGTCCCAATTATTAGAAAAAAAGTCAAGAAAATTTAGAATTTACAAAATATCATATTGTAAACACCCCCTCCCCCCGCCAGTTCAGGACTCGTTTGGAAAACAGGGACGAAACTACCCGGGTGGGTGTGTGTGTAGTGTGTGTGTGTGTGTGTGTGCGTGTGTGTGTGTGTGTGTGGGGGGGTGTGACACCCCCTGTCTCTATCCCACCGGGTATACCCATACAATTTAGTCGGGCAAATTTGAAAATATTTGCGTGTCTCAGATTGAAAAGTAATAGTGATAGGAAAAAGTGGTAGTGAAAAATGCTCCGCAGCCTCCGCTCACCAACAATTTGAGAAAAGAAATATTAATTAGCGACTGATCAAATGTTTGTCCTTCAGGAACGACTTCGGAAACGCCCTTTTGGTCGGGTAAAACAAGCTCCCCCCCCTAGCTGTAATACCGAAGTTTCGCCCCTGTTGGAGAGCCCCCTTGTTAACATTCCAGGACTACAGCACTGTAGCAAACTATGAGTGCTCTTATCAAGTTACATTGTATATTCAGAGTGATATTTACTGAAAAAACCTGTAAGAAAACTGAGGCCATCCTGGGAATGAGGTGTGATCACACATGCATGCCTTGACACCTTATTACCTCGGCCAGTGCCTTTTTTAAGGAATTTTCACTGGGGGGGGGGGCAAAACAGGAAAAAAAGGCAGAACGAAAAATATGAGCCGTCGAGGTTTGGCGAACGTGCGAGTCTGAAGAGAGATTTTGTAAAACTATAATTTATTAACTTCAGCTATATTTTACTTTTAAACAATAACTTCAACTATTTGTAGCTATAATCGTACAGCTATAACCAGTGGCGTAGCCAAACCTTAGTTTTTTCTGGGGGCGGGAATGGGGCGTACCTCACGCCGAACGCGTGAGACCGTCTAGAAGTGTCCGGAAAATTTTGAAATCTAGGGTCCCTGAATTGCGATTTCATGCATTTTGGGAGTGAAATCTAGCAGAATTCCGAAGATTATAAAGTACATCAAAGACATGAATTTTTCCAGATATTTCTACTCGGAATTAAATAAATTGGAAAAGTCACCTTGAAAAATAGGAGGAGGGGTCAGTGTCACCTTATTTCCTCTCTGTGATGCTGGGGGAGGAGGGGATCCCAATGTGATTTTGATCAGAACTGTTCCATTTAAATTATTTTAGGTTCTATGAGACACCATTTCCGCATTCTCAAAATTGCGTTGCTTTTTCATACGATACAGAATAATTAAGTCTGAGAAGAAATATTCATGCTATGATGATACATACATGTATTTAACAGTTAAAAATCTAAAGTAAATCTATTCTTGAAACCATATCTACAACTGCTTTAACGAGATTTCACAAATCAAGTTCCTCCAGTATATCGTCTTTTTCCTCAATCGAGACGAACTTAATCAGTTTCAGCTTCGAGCATGTAACGTGTACTTTCTGAGAGAATGGTTTTTGTGGCGATTGGGTGGGGGGAAGGGGGCTCTTAATATAACTTGATATTTTTAAGAAAAAAATTTTGCAATAAAACCTCCCAAAACAAAACACAACGCCTCTGCGGAGGAGAGTGCTAGGAAATAGTCGCAAGGCTTGGAAAGGCTAGCATTTTATCGGATTATTTGCATGAAATCTATCGCTATTATGAAATACTCGGTGAAGAACAATATGAATTACACACAAGATGGCTGTGGAGGAGGCTATTGAAGGGCATAATCTCATTATCAAGTAAATCAACTGCAATTCTGACAGCAATCATGAGCAATTCTGCTTCGCACTTCGGGGGCAGAAATGGCTTTACTGGGGGGGGGGGGAATTCTTTCCCTGGGGGGCCAATTGCCCTCCCCCCCAGATATATAGTTAAAAAAGGCACTGTCTGAATCTGATGCTAATGTATTAATTAGCCGTTCTTCGTTAAAGACGTGCCACCTTGATCCAATGCCATCCAAGTTAGTTGCTCAATGTGATGCATTACTACCTGTAATAACAAGAATTATCAATCTCTCACTTCAATCTGGTTGCTTTCCGCTTAGCTGGAAAGAAGCACTTGTTCATCCACTCTTGAAGAAAATTGGTCTTGAAGCTACCTTCATGAATTTTAGGCAAAGTGTTCCACAGTGCCATGCAAAATGCTCTATCGCCTAAAGTCTTTAGTGATTTCCCTGACGGAACACTTAATAACATAGCGTTGCTTGATCGGAGACTATATCTTGTAGACCGCTTGAGGCTAATTAGGTTACTTATATAATCTGGAGCAATTTTGTGAATAGCCTTAAACGTTAGTAAGAGAATTTTAAAGTCAATACGGTATTTGACTGGGAGCCAGTGTAAGCTCCGTAACAATGGTGTAGCTAATTCGGCAAAATTTTGATTCTTGGAACACGAGACGTGCAGCGGCATTTTGCACCCTCTGTAGCTTGCTTAATTGGGAATTCGGCAATCCCTACAATAAGCTGTTGCAGTAATCTAAGCGACTTGATATAAAAGCATGTATGATTGTCTGGGTCGTTCTTTTAGTAAGGTACTTTCTAATGCGTCTTATATTATATAGTTGCTTATTTTATATAGATCGATATTTGATATGTAACATATTTAGATATACTGTCATTTTTTAAACTTTGTAATGCGCATTTGAAAATTGCAAGATTGATAATTGCGCAATATAAATCAATAAATTATTATTATTATTATATATGAAGAATCTTCCAGAACATTCCGTATCTACAACAAAAACAATAACAGTCTCCAACACATGTAACAACTACTAAGAATAACTTAATTTTGTTTTATTTGAGATGGAACTTGATATGGAAGATGAGATGGAACGATGGAGGCTTTATTATTTATAACAATTAATTTTGCATTTTCCCATTGATTCTTATACCTGCATTTTTTATACGTTTTCTAATTTTCTGGGCCGGGATAGGTCATGGCTGATGCGGGTCCCTAACTGTCTGTGGCCCTTAGTTTTTTTAACTAACCCTACCCCTAGTTTGATTACAGCTATTAGACTTATCCAATGTGCAGATAAAAGTCATGTTGACTCAACGGTAATGGTAACGGCAGCGGAGCAGTTGAAGTCTATAATTACCGATTGACGTATTTGATCAACATGATTTATCTCATAATTTATGTATATGTATGATGTCGAAGAGTCGATTTGGGTAGTTGATAAAACCCAAATTCTTTTCTGTTAAGTAACGAAATCCCGGAATCACAAAGATTGAAGTGCAAATATAAGTCGAAAAGCAAGAGAAAAGGTCTAAGCCTATAGATAAGTATTTGGCCGAAAACGAAAATCCCAACAACTAGATTGGAAGTTCTGCAACAAATTCCATCAAATGACAATTCAATAACAGAACCTGTGTGCAACAAATTCCAACAAACACCAAATTCGCATCAGAACCATGCAGTCGTGCAATAAATTCCATTAAATATCAGTTGAACCAATAACTCGCATACCAACTGTACCAGAAACGCATAACAAAGATGCAAATTATTCTGCGAAAAATGTCACTATTGTTGCAGGAGATTCAATTGTCCAGAACCAGCAAGGCTGGCGTCTCCCTAGTACTGACAATCATGTTGTTGTCAAAATTTAAGCTTTTCTGGTGCAAATATAGCCTAACAGATATGGAAATTTAAAGCCCATTCGTCGTAAGGAGCCGAATAAAGTCATACTACACGTAGGAACTAACGATTTAAAACATCTATCTGCTAAGAGAGTGGCTGAAGGGATTGCAAATCTCGCAACCCGAATCGAAGAAGATTCCCCAGCAACCAGCATTGTGATCTCTAGTAAATTATTTACCACGATCATGCAGATAAATCTGAACTATCGGCAAAAGCAACAGAGGCTAACAAACTTAAAAGCAATATGCTCTAAAAATCAATGTGCATTTATTGATCATAGATCCGTTAATTTGTCTTGTCTAACAGAGTGCCCAATAAAAAACAAGTATTACTCACAAATATACAAACGTTATCCATAAATGTCTATGGTCTCTGAGCATGCGATGCGCTAACGCAAACAACATTGTTACATTCCATGATTCCACGAGTCCGTATTAAACGTATAAAATTCGAAAAACTCAGCGATCGAAAATAAATATTGCATTTCCCGAGACGTTGCACGAAAAAAACAACCAGTCAGCTTCCAAGAAAGTGCAGAGTAGGATAAATTCAAAATCCACAGAAAAACGCGCTAAAATTCGTTGACAAATGAATAAATTGTTTGAGACTGAAATAGACACTCATTGAATGGCCGCCATCTTGAAAACTGATCTCTATAGTAAACTGGAACGACTGAAACACTGGAAACTGAGCCTGGGATGCGCTAACGCAAACTCGATTTCTCGACGACGAAAAAACCCCAGAAAAAACCCAGATATTTGGGGATTTAAGACACTTGACCTTTCAGGTCAGTGTAATAAATTCTCACCTTCTAAATTCTCACCGATTTCTTGGTTTTTGTCGGCATCAATTCCGCCTTACTACATTGCTTTTCAGTATGTTAATTTATGTACCACTGTTTCTATTCAATATATATTAAAACCGTACAAAATTTTAATCCAACTTGTCGCAATATAAAGTCAATTTGATACAAATCTATAAACATTTTACTCACTCAGGCATCAGTTTCGAAGAAGAAGCACCAACTTATTGCTGTTATTTTGGTCAAATTTTGCGTGCGGCGTCATATATCAAAGGTTAAATACGTCAAAATTCACCTAAAATACATGGCTCCGCTATATACCGGTTTTGTCTAAATTGGGCTTTAATAGAAAGGCTACAAGCCTGGAAATCAAGAAATGCAATGTTTTGCCAAGTCAAATCAAATCAGATTGAACATTTTGCATATAATTATGTTCAATATTTCGTCTGAAAATGGAATTTATTGAGGTCTGCTTGAGGTAATGGAATTTATTGAGGTCTGCTTGAGCTTGCACCGAATCGCGGTTAAGTCCAGATATTCTAAAATATATCTTCGAAATTATAGGTTTTAACAAGTACAAACTAAAACAGATTGAGCAATTTGAATTTTAGCTCTAGGTTGAGGGCTAGAGCGATTTTTTCGCTAACTCCCATACAAAACATAAGAGTGACGACGGCCATATTTTTACAAAATATTTTCCAAGTCCAAGCACCCAATACGCGTGCGTGACCATTATTTCTCGCCATGATAAATCGTCTCTACATTTTGTGAGGGATATACGTATGTCATGATGTCGCACGAAAATTTTTACACAGACATAACATTGGACATTTGTAGTTATTAAAAGCGTTTTGAAGTTTCTACTGATTGCCGGTGTGTCTCTGATAGTATATTTAACATACTTAAGAGCGACTGTCCGTAAAAATCGAGCAAAATTTGAATTCTGCGGCAATACACGAAAAATAGATTTCGTTCATATTTTGCTCAAATTAAGGTAATACCTAGTTATAAATTAAATGGTGTTTGGGTTAGATTTTCAATATTTGGTCGATAAAAGTACAAATATCAGAAATCAAGAATTTGTCTCCAGGAGGCTATAATTAGCCGCAGACAAAGCCGCTGCCATGGTCAGTTTCATCACTTCGCGACGGATTCAAAACTGCCCGTAGATAGTTTTGATGGTTTAATGACTATAATTCAAGTATTAGAGAACAATTTTATCAATATGGAATGGCCCAGGAGGCTTTAGCTGGCCTGACAGACGTTGTTGAAATTGGCTATTTTTATTCAAAATTGAGAATTGCATTTTGTCACTGGATTTGAAGGGGAAATTTACTATGTGCGATAATCGTGAATTTGTTTATATTTCATCCACGGGATGGTATAGCATGAGTACATGTTATATATAAAAACTAGCTTGGGTTATTGTCTTGGAGCCTCACGCGAGACTTTTAAAAAAGCTCATTTTGGTGATTTTCAGTGGAATGTAACACAATTAAATCATTAGGCCCATACGTCTATACCAGAGTCACGAAGCTCAAATTGTTCAAAACTTTGAATTTTGTGTTTCGATATCAATGTATATGCTTTGTATACTTTATAAAGAATCGTTTAGAAGGATTTTCAATAGGCCTATATTTTAGTGATAGGCCTACTTACAACAAAAGCACAACAAATCATCATAATTATCATTACTAGACTGTAACGTTGCTATTTATACGTAGGTACTAAAGTAAGGAACGACCTACAACGACCTACAACGACCTACAACCACTTACAACGATCTACAACCACCTACAACGACGCTACAACGATCTACAACCACATACAACGATCTACAACCACCTACAACGACGCTACAACGATCTACAACCACCTACAACCACCTACAACGACGCTTCAACGATCTACAACGACGCTACAACCACCTACAACGACCCTATAGCAATCCTACAACGACCCGTCTCGTATGTATTAAATATTTTCCGAAATTTTAGTATATTTAATGGCTGTGAAGCAGCATGCCATGTCGCACGGTAAATTACAATTTGGCGCGAAGTGCCGAAGTGTCCCGAAGTAAATGAAAATTTATAAATATCATCACTCAAAAGTCGTGATCGCTATAATCTGCGATGAGGGGGGGAGCAAGGGTATTTTCGTGACTCGTGATTAGCAATTATTCGTGCTTCGTGACTTAAAGAAATGCCATTCCGTGAATCGTGATTAATATGCGTGCCGTGAAACGTGAAGAGCTAAAATGCTAGCTAGGGTCTTGAATTTACTAATATTTTACCCTAACTTGTGAATGTTTACGTTTAAAACTCGGCCTAAATTTAATATTAATGGAAAAAAATGAATAAATTTGCTTCCCGCAGTTGTCTTTCGGCTATCTTTAAAATAGGGAACGGGGGAATGCGGGAATGCGGGAATGGGGGAATGCGGGAATGGGGGAACGGGGAATGCGGAACGGGGAAACGGGACGG
>CACRXK020009512.1:0-19037 GCA_902702795.2 Paramuricea clavata
CTTCTTTTCAAATTCCTCCATGAACAAATTAGCCATAACAGGCGACAATGGACTTCCCATTGGAGCGCCGTTTGTTTGTTCATAGAATTTCTCCCGCCATTGAAAACATGTCGTAGTCAAACATAGTTTCAACAAATCATGAACATTCTCAGGAGAAAGATTAGTTCTTTGAGATAATGTAATATCTGAAAGAAGTCTTTCTTTCGCGATATTACAAGCCTCTTCAACTGGAACATTAGTGAACAAGCTAACTACGTCAAAACTTACCAGAATGTCATTCTTACCCAATCTAATTTGTTCCATTTTTGTTACAAATTCTTTAGAATTTACTACATGATGATCTGTTTTTCCAACAACTGGTTTCAATATCTCAGCGAGATATTTAGCCAGGGCATACGTTGGCGAACCTATGGACGCTACAATAGGTCTTAGTGGGGCATTAGGTTTATGTATCTTAGGTAAACCATAAAATTTTTTGGACAAACAGTAGCTGAAGGTCTCAAACAATTATGAAGTGTTTGAGACAAAATACCTGCCTTTTTAAAACCAGATAGTTTGGAACATATTTTACGTTCAATGTTAGCTGTAGGGTCTCTTTTAAGCTCTTTATAAGTTGAAGTGTTTAAAAGAGCCAGGATTTTATTATCATATTCTAGACGATCTAAAATAACCGTAGCGTTACCCTTATCAGCCTTTAAAATATGTATTGACTAATCTGCTCTTAAGTTTTTCAATGCATCCTTCTTATTCTTGGTTAAATTCGAAGCTGGAAGCGTTGCACGTCGTAGAACCTCGGTGATTTGGACGCGGATGTTACTAGCTTCATCGTTCGTCATGTGGTATAACTTCGGTTCCAAACGTTGTACGAATTCTTCTTTAGGAAGAACACGGGGTACCACAGCGAAATTTAATCCAAGAGCCAAGACATCTTCTTCAACCGGCGTAAGTCTTCTAGCACTCATATTGATAACGGTGCGTTGTAGTGGATGACTGGCCAAATCTTCTTGTCTGCGATGCGTCCGACCAAAGGACGTCAATTTTGTGAATTTGGCAATCTGAGTGGAACGTGCTTTGTTGAAAGTTTTCGTAGAAGACGCAGAGATCATTCTTTTAGCTGTCGCATAATGTTCTTCATTTAAAGTCATCCACAATTCTTCATTCAAAGATAAAATACGTCATCCACTCTGCATAACTGTCTACGAGTCCAAGCAATTCGTTCTCTTACTAATGCCAACTCGGCTTTCATCAAGATCTTTCGCGCATACTTAGTATGATATTGCGTTGAGATGCGTAATCCTTTAGGAACAACCTTGTTGTCAACAAGTCACATATTATTAGCACTGATGAAGATCCGGGCTTACGGATCGAAAGCTTTGCAGTAATAAATTTACGTGGTGTTTCCACAAACAAAAACAATTATATTTTATCGCCATGCAAACATTCAAAGAACTTATAGACAAAAAATAGTTTTATATTTAGTAATTCAAGCAGGAAAACTTTATAATCCTGATATATTTAGTTGTTGGATATTACATGTAAAATTAGCATATCACTATATTGTAATCACTTTTAACTTTTATATCATGTAAATTTACATACAATTCAGCCATTTTGGCTGCAATGATATATCTAAATAAACTATCATTGATCATGCGGGGAGTGATCAGCACAATTGTTAAAGTAGTAGCCAGCACAATACCTTTTGGCAACTCTAGTTTTACTTCTAGAGGAAAGTCTGTCTTGTTTTTCAAGACCAAGGCAGATTTGACAGTGACGACTTTCTGAGCTCCATTTTCTAGTTTGATATCAAACACAACCCTCGCTGGATTCAAACGAACTGACTGGAAAACAAATTTAAAATTAGTGCTTATTGCAAAAGAATGCAAAATAGAGGTAACAAAAATAACCTTATGTACAAGCGGTACTTATGTACAAGCGGTATGGCAATATTAAAGTTTGGTACTTCTTTGTTTTTAACCAAGTACCACGTATAGGTACGCATGTACTGTCGGTATCTGCGTACTTACATTTTTCTGGTACCATACGACCAGCCATTTTCCAAGCGGAGTTTTAGGTTACTGAATAAAAATCTTTCAGAAAGAGTGACTTTGTGATATTCCTCTTCTAACGCATGTGAACGAGTAATTGAGTTATGAATGTTTCAAGTACGTGTTCCCTCATCTGAACATTCATAACATATTTACTCGTTCATATCCATTAGAAGAAGGAAATCGCACAAGTGTCGTGTGAAGGCCCGTTTACACGACATTAGGGAGCTTAAGCATGTAGGACGGCGACGACGGCCAAAACAAATTCCTTCAAATAAATGATTGTAAAGAAAACTTGTTGTATATTATAATTTGTATGAATTTAATACAGTATAAGAAGTTGAAAACATTGGCTTTATGTTTGGAAAGAGTTCTACTGAACCGAATTTCAAGTTGCACTTGTGATGGCTTGAAATGCAGGCGTTGTATAAAAGACGCGAAAATCTGTGATTTGCCGTTGTAACAGAGCGACAACTAGGCTATATATACGTTTGAAACTCCCCTGGGACTTTAATTATTTACATCTTTTCATTGACTCATTGTATTGGTTGCCGTCGCCGTCGTGTTGCCGTTCTACATGCTTAAGCGCCATATTCATTTCGGGCACGGCGCGTTTAAATTTTGGCACGTGCCCTACCCAAAATGATGGTCATGTAGACTGGCATGAAATGTACCATCTCAAGTACGGGGCAAAATTGCCATTCGAGTAACTGTGTGACACAGGTAAATACCTTGAACCAGCGAACCCCGAGGTATTTTAACTCTATTACTGTACCATTATCGGTGTGAAAATAATATAATAAAAATACAGTGTTGGGTTTTGCTATATAACTAAACGGTATTATATTCCATGTAACTAACCTTGCTACCGCCTTTTGCTGGCATAGCTTGTCTGAAGAACGCGCCAACTTTATCCACGGAGACTGGCGAGACTTGTTCCCAACCTTCCAGCTGAACAACGAGTTGATGAACCTTTAACTCGTGAGTTTCCTGCAAGAAAGAATGTCTATAGTTGTTGAAAATTGAATTGAAGGTAGTCACAGAGCGGTTGGTGAATGTTAGAATTTTAAAGAAGTTTCTTATTTTTACAAACAGAGTCCAAACTAAATCTTTACGAACCAATGAAAATAGCATATTTGCCATATCAAGTAATGGAAGTACTGTTATTTTGGAGATACATTGTGTATGTCTATAAATTAAAATTATATCTTACCTACTGAAAACAGGAAAATAAAACCTAGTCAAGAACCTGTTTAGGCTTGGAAAAATCTAGGTTCTTGGTTGTTTACCATTTACATGGAAAACCCATCCGATTTGAAATTGTGCTAATGGTAAGCAAAATTTCGGATAGAAAATCCCATTCGGATTATGCGCTTTCCATTTAGAGTGAGTGACCGGAAGGCACTAAAGGATTGTTTACCATTTACATGGAAAACCTATTCGGTTTGAATTAAATCGCGAAGAGCCTGGAACTGGTGAAAAAAAATTAAAAAATGTAAATGGAACAAAATTCACTGGTTGAAACGTTCCAAACGGTAAGAGAGGACAACCTTTTCAAACAAACCGTTCATTCCGGAAAAGTTCCGGTTGGGCCGTCGAAATATGCTTGTTCCATTTACTTTCCGTATGGAATCACCGGAATTTCCATGTAAATGGTAAACAACCCTTATTTCTCTTACAACTCGGGTATGGGAATTCGATTCCTGCGATGTGGAGTTGTTGTCTGACAATAATTTCATCTCAGTCACATGTATAAGAATGCTTCCACTTTGCCTCTACCAAACCGTGCAGATTTTCTCCAAGTATTTCGATTTCCTTCTACCACAAAACTAATAAGTTTAGATCTGATATAGCTATTGAGTTTAAATAGAAATAGTTCCTCCTGTGGTAATACTGGACCAACAATAAATTAATCTCTAAACATGTTCAACGCACCTTGTGTCTTTGTTTTTCACGTGATTGCTTGAACTCGAAGGGAACTTCGTCCCCAGGTAACAATTCTCGCCATTCAGAGAGTTTCTTCGACGAATCACTGATGTTCGAGTTATGTACACGTCCTGAGAATACCAGACCTGTCGTTGTCATGACAACCTTCGAAGGTGATGACGTCACCGTTGCGAAATGCAAGGAACAACCTGAAAGAAAGACAGAATGGAATCTAGCCAGACGGAATGGGCAATTCCAGCTACAGACTAAATTTTGATCTAGGCAAGAAGAACAAAATCCATCACCACAGCTAGAAAGAGCATGTTAAAAAGTTAGTAAAATTTACAACATTTTGCCACCAAGCTTTGCAATTTTACTAATTTTAACATGCTCTTCCTAGCTGTGGTGATGGATTTTGTTCTTCTTGCCTAGATCAAAATTTAGTCTGATAGCTGGAATCATACATTGGAGGATTTGGATCTCATACGAATAAATAATCACTACTTAAAGCATGGATAATAAAATAAATGGATAGGAAACTTCTGACGTCATTGGCCGCAACCTTGTTGAAAAAACGTGACGTCACGCGTGTTGCGAATATTACCAAAGTTCTCGGCATTTTTGTTGTTTTGCTATATTTTCCACTTTAAAAGGGTGATATTGAAGCATAAACTAGTCTAATTGTTTTAAAAACATGCCTAAGTCACGACAAAGTATTCAAGGTAAATGTTTTTCGTCTTTGTTTTGTATTTTTTTACATTTGTAGCTACGAAATTGGCGTCACAAATTTTAACGGAATTTGCGATGTAGTTTTCACTATTTAGTGCTTGAAATATTTGCTAAAATTGACTGGGAATACTTAATCGTTTTATAGTTTTAATCGTAGAATGGCGTGGTTATATTTATTTGCTCTTGGACTGAAATGTTTAGCTGTATTATTGCTAAACATGCCGTTTCTGAGAATTTGGTTTTCAACTAGGTTGAGGCATCCAAACACGCCATCAGTCCAGTGGTCATCAGTCCAGTAGGTCACGTCAGCTAGTTTCCTATCCATTTATTTTATTATCCATACTTAAAATCCAACCAAGGACTGAATCAACTTCGATCCAATGCTAGGACTCATGAATTACTAATGACTTTGAGATCTTTACTGGACACCTAGACATATTAGTTTACACCTAGACATATTAGAACTGGTAGAGGTATCAAGTAAATACAATTAGTTAGCTAGTCAACCTATTGGTCATTTTTGTTCAAGAAAAACTAACGGTTTATCCTACCTGTTTCGTTTCGTAGCAAGAACGGTACAAACGGCGCTCGCTTTCTGAAATGCCCGGCAGCAACAACTTCCGTTGAGCTCGATTCTGACGGCACATCATCTTGCTGAGGGCCTGGATCCCGCTTGCTGGGCGATGAGTCCAGGAAGGCTGGGCCATAGTAATCTTCAGACCAGTTCTTCAGCGTGTTTTGTATCATAGCAATGAGAGAGCTCGTGATATTTAGGTCGAGACGGTCTGCGGCTGGAATAGAAGAAAATGGTTAGAAAACGTTTGACACTTGCTTTGACGACCGCGCCACAAAAACCAGCCTTTCAACTCGTGGTTTTGGCTCTCAATACCGGCCCAAAGCATTCACTTATTTATAAGCCTGTTGAAGGCAAACGCCTGTATTCCAAAAGCTCACTCACAGTCTCAAAGAGTGGAAGTTCAATCTGAGCTTCTCTTGAGTGTCAGTGCAGTTTTTGAATAGCTGAAGGGTTAATTTCGTATCTTACTCTGTGACTACTCACCCTCCAGCTATTCAAAACGTTAGAACTACAGTAGATAAACTGTAATACTATAAAATCATACTTTGCCTCAATACGCTAACTTACCATCAACTTTTACAAGCAAATTTTCGGGAGTATTTAAGGTTCTTCTCTGTTTTTGCCAGTGAACTTGACATCTTAAAAAAATAAAAACATGACATGTTTTGTTCATAGATATCTTATATTCACTAGATAGTGCTTCTAATTATTCTGCATTTCAAAAATTGAAGCCGTGATTGCAGTCTTAGGTCGTTCCCATGAAATGAGAAGATTCGTATGTTTTCTATTTCTTAAACAGGGAACTTAAACATTAAGTTAACCCTATTCCAAATACGTTTTTAAACTATTCAAATGATGAAAGTTATTGTTGTTTTTAAGCGTTTATTAGCAAGTGGGAACGACCAACATGGCCGCCATCTATTGAAATGGGGATAACCGCTGGAATATTCTTGGCTTCAATTTTACTAAAAGAGATGCGCTATCATCTAGTGTATATAAGATATCGATGGTTTTGTTAACTGGAGCATTGAAAACAGCCCTTACTGGACCTCTAGGAAGAATATTTCAGAACTAATGGCGTTATCCAGTGCAAGTTAGTTTAACTAGTAATACTCGACGAATAAAGGCTGGCGCCAGTGGACACCTAGGTAGAACAATTAAAATTTAGGACAGACAGAGCTATCTAGTACAAATAAAGTTAGTTTAGTTTAGTTCAACTTACTTCCAAGGTTCCACCAAAGGTTCCCATCCTGATACACTGCGATTATAGTAGTCAGAGGAAAGCGTACATTGAGCGGAACTATCACTAACACCATGAAGTTCATACCAGAAATACAGATCTAGGAATAAGAAACATTTCATCGTCAGGTAAAATAACAACACACATGAAAACGCACAACTTGTATAACAAACCAACTTATATCAATGCTGATTTTTTCTGTATTGGTGTAATGTACTCAGGTGAATATTATGCTTGTGATGTTACTCTGAGTGTATATCCACACCGGGCAAGCTTGAAAAATATGCCTGACCATGGTGGGAATCGAACCTACGACCTTTGGAATACTAGCCCAATGCTCTGCCAACTGAGCTACGCGGTCTGGTCGGTTCGGGCATGTGATAATTCGGAAAAGAATCTAGTTCCTTCGATATCAATGTAATCTAATAATCATGATTTTTTCTTTGTTGGTGTAATGTACTCAGGTGAATATGATGCTTGTGATGTTACTCTGAGTGTATATCCACACCGGGCAAGCTTGAAAAATATGCCTGACCACGGTGGGAATCGAAGTATCACATGCTCGAACCGACCAGACCGCGTAGCTCAGTTGGCAGAGCATTGGGCTAGTATTCCAAAGGTCGTAGGTTCGATTCCCACCGTGGTCAGGCATATTTTTCAAGCTTGCCCGGTGTGGATATATACTCAGAATAACATCACAAGCATTACAGTATATCAATGCTGTTTCAACAACCTGTTATCAACACCAATAAATTTAGAGTGTTCTAATGGACGAACAGTCTCCTTAACTTCACGTGTATCATAAGTTTATAACTGTGCAAGATTTACTTACTTTGTAACAGAAGTTCTACAAGAGGAACATCGTTGTCTCCGCAATCATCAATCAGACACACACAGATAGAATTTGCACGAATCTAAAATACAAGAAATTATACAAACACTAAGTCATACTCGACCTTCAAAATACCAGTCTTCCGAAAAAAATCGTTTTGTGTGAGCGAATCCAGGAGTGTTGATGGCAAAGTAGTTATTACATGCCTTTCTTTGACCCCTTGGTCGAAATTTGATGTTTGCAATAAACAGTTGTCTGATGATACTTCACTTCAGTCGCACGTGAGAAGAGTGATTCCACTTTGACTCTAAAACAGCGAACACACCGTAGAAGATTCAACCACTTGAAAAATACGAAAATAACTTTTTCCAAACTTCGAAGTTCTTTTTTGTATTTTCCAGGTCATTGAATCTTATACCATGCTCGCTGTTTGGTGGAGCCAAACTGGAACTATTCTTCTCCAGGGATGCACAATATAACAGACCACGGGACCACAAATATTTTTGATTTTGCAGAAACAAAATGGAAGATAAAACCGTAAAAAGCGAAAAGCCTCAATTAAAGGAAAGAAAGTTATTCATTTTATTTAGTTTACTCGTATAGCCTATCGAAGGGAAGATAGCTGTGAAACTCTATCATAATATAACTCATTATCTATATGTTAGTCAACGTTTATTCATAAATAAGGTCTTTCGCCGTCACGTGTGTATTGTATTTTGGTCAAATCCATCAATAGCAATTTCCAATTCACTCTATTGTTCAAGTCACGGAGTAACTTTCCTATAAAACATTGCTATTGATTAGTTAGGCAAATATATATATATATATAATACCGCACACACGTGATGGTGAAGGACCAGATTTATGAATAAACGTTGACTAACATAGATAATCAGCTATGTTGTAATTCTAATGAGTTTCACAGCCATCTTCTCTTCGATAGGCTATGGTTTAACGTAGATCATATTGACAAAAATACATACGGGCTTAATTTATAACATAAAAGAATATTTATTCGGCAGCCATGTTGAAATAAGATCTATTTTCAAGATCGAAATGATGTCCAGAATTTATCAAGAATACACTGAATTTCAATTAGTTGCGATAAAATTTTAAAAGCCATACGATTTGCTGTCGTTTACTTGCTTTTGTTTAGTTAAGTTAAGTTTAGTTTAGTTTATAAATTACCTCAAAACCCGAGAGCTTGCTCTTGTTTTCAGTCCCAGTAAGCTGTTCGGCCGGTCGGGAAGGTTTAGCATTAAGAAGCAACCACGTAGCCGCTGACTCAACGTCACCGCGACACGCATCTAATGCTCTGACACAATCACTTTCATCAAAGCCAAGTTCTTGTAAGCGTTTGAGTGATGGACCTGAAAATAAGCGAGACAAATATCGTTTAATACTTAAGCTTTGTGCAAGTGATGATTGCGCGTTGATGAGAGCTTTAAATTTTCTTTGCCACCAGTTTAGTTTAATTTTCTTTGCTTACAGTTTAGTTTCCTCTTGTAGTAACACTAAAGCCGAAGGGGTGTCTAGTAATGGACCTCTGGGAAAACATTCGGAACCGATAGAGCTATATCCAGTTTAGTAGAGCTATATCAAGCTCTGGTGTAAAACAAAACAAAACAAAACTAAAATTTGAATTAAAAAATCTAATCCAGTTCAATTTTTGCATATTCAGTGAAGTGAACAATAAACTTACCATGAACATACGGGTTACTTTCAACTTCCTCGACCTTTGGTTCGGATCCAGCCCTCTCCTTTTTTATAGCTTTAGACAATTGCTTAGACAGCGACTCCGCGATCCTCTGGAACAACTTGTAGTCATGATAAGATATTCTCATATTAAGAGAATTCAATGTCACCTAAAACGAATTATTTTATGGAAAAGAAGAATAATTATTTCGTTGCAATAATTTACGTTAAAAACCTAGAAGGGTTACCATTTAAGTTTAATAAATATAATAATAATAACCTCAAGACTGGGCAGGGATTCGAGGGTAGCATCAAGTAGGCCTTGCGTTTTTCTTTTGTGAAGTCTTTCTGCAGCGTTGAGTTCAATAAGACCCGCCATTGGATCGATGATAGATAAAGCAGTGTCGTCCTCGCATGACAAGTTACATGAGAAGATTTCCAGGCTCTGGACACTACACGACAGTGGCTTTTGCGATTTGTAATGCGGACGCCAAGCCAGGACAGCTGTCATCTATGAAATTGAAAGATACGTGATGTTTTATGATGTGAACGTCAACGCTTTTAATGCGAAGCAAATTATGAAGCATTTTTTAACAGCACAAGTCTCATTTTTATTAAACTTTAAAAATATCAATAATTCATGAGGAAAATATCAATAATTCATGAGGAAACGACAAAATAAATCACTACTGTGTCGTGGTTTTATATGTGATAAAAAATCATGTTAATTTACATAAACTTTAGCTTTGATTTTCTCGGCTTAGACAAAGTTGTCTTTTAAAATTACTTCGCCAATGAACTCATAAGATGAGTCGTTTGCCACCCGTGCTTTATCAGATATAAGATCCTCGACTGTCGCCTCGTGTTTTAAAAATCTGATAGATCAGCTAGTGTTTTAAATAGTACTAAAAGTTTATAGATTTACTTTTTCATGCTAATAAAAATATAGCAGTTTTTATTAACTGATGTAGTTAGCCTGTTAAATATGTAGTGCGATTCTGAACCATCAAGTATGGAAATAAAATTCGCAATCGATTTGACCAGAAGCTTTTCCGTCATCTATAGTTTCTTTTGCTTCGCTGTTGTTTAAGTGCCTCTGGAACCACGGTACAACACTTACTCTGAGTATAACGGCATCAGTATCCTCGACATCTACATTTTGAAGTGCAACAAATTCTGAACCAGATACATTCACTTTCATTTCAAACGATTTCTGTAAAAAACGGAAAAGAAAAAAATATAAGGGAAAACAAAAAACACAAAACGTTTTAACAAAAATCTCTTATGATAAATCATATAATTTCTTACGATAATTTATATAACAAGTTACGATAATTGTTCAAAAATCTCTTGTGATAATTCATAAAATTTGTTACGATAAATCGTTACGATAATTGTTTTAATATGACCAGAACAGTGACCTGGTTCTTGTTTTCAGGTTGTTGATCCGCCTGTTGAATGCTGCCGTTTTCAGTTGTTTCATCGGTAGATTGTTGTTTGGTTGCCACAGCCTGTTCATTTTTATCTAAATTCACAAAATACCCCTTCCACGAGTAAATATGGGGCTTACTTATTTCAGTTACATTTAAGAGGAAGCTCGCTGGAAAGAAGGCCAATTGATTAGTTTAAAAATCTTGTAGACGGAAGTTATCGAGTGGAAATTTATATAGATTTATTAGACTTAAAGTGCTCCTGACCTCATTTCTTTTTATAATTTCATTCTGAAGAACTTCTGATATTATATAATAACTTATTTTGAAGATTTTCGTTTGCACACTTTGTCTCTGAGTTATTTCAGTTTTATTGATATGCAGATGTCCGGAATTTACGTCACATGTGAATAATGACCGATCAAAGAATAAGGTACAGTTAAATATCATGAAATAAAAAGGCTAAATGGTGTTTTACATAGGTATATGTAATCCTCCCACAACGTCACTATGGATTTTAATGATTTAAACTCGATAGTGAATGCGATATACAAGCTTTTACTTTAAGTCATTATGCATTTGTGACGTAAATTCCGGACATCTGCATATCAATAAAACTGAAATAACTCAGAGACAAAGTGTGCAAACGAAAATCTTCAAAATAAGTTATTATATAATTTCAGAAGTTCTTCAGAATGAAATTATAAAAAGAATTGAGGTCAGGTGCACTTTAACCAGGAACAGTTGCGAAAAATGCAACTTTAGGTCTCTGGTAGGAATCGAACGTGCGGCCCTGCGATTCTGATGCAGCGCTCTAACCAACTGAGCTACAGAAGCCAGTAGTCGAGCTCTAACCACAAGTTCATGTATATATATTAGGGTACTGCCATGTATAGGTTATGGGTAAATATCAAGATTTTGTTAGCATCTCACTCGATTGAATAATAGTTGAAGGGTCTAATTGTAGATGGAAATTATCGAGTGGAAATGTAAATGCAAATATGAACAAAACGTCACGCTAAATTTTGAGGACAATTAATAAATCTATAGTAAGGATATACAATAAGTGTTGCTATGTTGAGATGGGAGAGGGATGCGTCAATAGAAGGAGCTAAACAAATTCCTTTCCTAAGTATTAAAGAAATGGTTCAATGCCCTTTGCTCGCCTTCTTTTCAGCGACCATATGTGCTCTATTTAGCCCCCTTAGATCTTATTTTCCCCAGTGGTTCTAAACAGGGGGTTAAAAAAAGCTCAGACGGTAGAAGTGTGGGTAGAGGCTGATGGTTAAATAGATTTTCACGTTCTTTAAAAATTTATCAATTTACAGAATCGTCCCAGACAGAAATGTGAAGAAAAATTTCAATACAATCTTCTCATTAAAAATTCATCAGTTCAAATAAGTGCATCTTTAGATTCAGTCTTATCTGTGCATACCATATAGGGTTCGTATTTCGCTATACATACACGGGTAAAAATTGATCAGGTTGTTCGGCGTTGTTCAAAACAGGAGCGAACAATGTTGTGCTGCACCCCGTGAACAATATTGTTAACAAGTTGTTCAACCATCAGTACTGTTGCAAGTTGTTAACATGATTGTCAACAAGTTGCAACAATACTGATGGTTCAACAACTTGTTGACAATATTGTTCACGGGGTGCAGCACAACATTGTTCACTCCTGTTTTGAACAACTTGCATCAACATGATGATTTTTACGCGTGTATATTGAAACTGATTCAATTAACAGAGGGTGGGGTGGGGTTGGGTGGGGTGGGGGTGAATAGAGTAAATACTAAATACAATATTTCCCCTACACTACCACCCACAAACATTAGTTACCATACCTTGACTAGGTCTGTCCCAATTGTTCATGATGAAGTTGTAGATATCCAAAATGGCGTCAAGCAACAGAGTGATGCGACTGTTATTGAATATAAATGTCATGCTTGTTCTCGTTGGGCTGTCACGATAATGAACTTCAAACATAAGAGCATTGTCACGTCTCCCTGTTTGACTGACTGCTAGCCGCTTGCCAGGACGGAGCACTTCTTTAAAATAACGATCGTTTGATCCTATAAGAAATGAAAATATTGAAAACATTCCTTTCCATTCGAATAGCTAGTTTCATCAAAACCTTTCTCCTTAGGGACCCACCAAGGGTCACCAGTTAATAAAGACTTTGCGATAGCAGAATACAACCAAAAAGAATATGGTTAAAAGATTGCACATGAACTCGGTCGAGTATGCTTGTCGTCACCAGCAACTGGGAACTTTAAATTAAGACAGAACATGGCCTATCGAAGGGGGAGATGGCTGTGAAACTCATTAGAATAACAATATAACTCATTATCTGTGTTAGTCAACGTTTATTCATAAAAATATGGTCCTTCACCGTCACGTGTGTATTGTATTTCTGCCAAATCCACCAATAGCAATTTCCAGTTTCCCTATTGTTCGAGTCACGGATACGTGACTTTCCTAAAACATTGCTATTGGTTAGTTGGGTAAAAATAGAATGCACACGTGACGGTGAAGGACCAGATTTATGAATAAACGTTGAATGAGGTTACATAGTAACCAAGGTTAATATCATAGGAACCGCGCGCAGTCTGGGTACGACATGTGCCCTCAGGATATCGGATATAGAGTGCGCCAAGCAGACTCTCGGGTCATTAGCTAATTCGTAGCCAACTGCAATAGTAATCTGCTCATGACTACAATGGATTTTCGATTTAATTTCCATCGAACTAAGTTCGGTGTGATAAGGTGCAGACGTTCGGTGGTCAGGTCCTGAATGGACAGGTCCACGTGATTCGGACCTGAATCCAAGTAACTCAAATCCGGAGATCATTAGCTGACCACCTCTGCACCTAACCATCCACACGGGTAAGTATGGTGACAACAGATATTAACCAACATAGATAACGAGTTATATTGTCATTCTAATGAGTCTCACAGCCATCTCCCCTTCGATAGGCTATGGACAGAACAACACAACTACATGAGCTGCGGTTGGAAAAGTTAGGAGATCTTAAAAATTAAAAATTCTAAAATCTAAACCGTACAAGTTAGCACTACGGAAAACAACTTTCCAAATCACCATTGTAGCTTTTCGGTACTTGAGAACTTCTCCAACATTCCCACGAACCCCCCCCCTCTCCCTAACTGCAAATCAGTTTTTGGCCACCTTCAATAAAAGTACATGTGCAACTACAAGTATGTAACTAACCTTCATTCCTGGTGTCATGAAGTAGAACATCTTGGGAAACCAAGTCCATGGTTTTGGACCAATCAGAGAAGCCCTCGAAGACAAACTTTGATTTAATGAAGTCTATTTTAGCAAATGAGAAACAGCTTGGCTCAATGAATGTCTTGCGCTCATGGAGCGAGGTGGAAGGAAGAAGCTCGACTTTCACATTGACAAGATCAATTATCATCTTAATTGTCGTCCATAAATTGGTTTCAGTTGACTAGAAATGAAGAAACGCACACAACAACATATTAGATAAAAAGCCAAAAAAGTAAGAATTAAATTCATTTATACTATATGCAAAACCTATACATTTCTAAAACTGTCCTTATTGTTCTAACAAATAAACTAATCAGGGTGCGATGATTCACCAATTTCAGCTGTACCTAACTGGCACTCCAATAATTACTGAGGCGTACTTGAACTGGTAGAAACTAAGACTTAAGGTGTACTTAGTAGAGGTGTGCAAATCCGATCCGATCGGATTCGTTCGGATTTCGGAACAAATATATTCATTTCGGATTGGATCGGGTTGATAAAGTTGTTTCGTAGTCGGATCGGACTTCGATATTCGAAATAAAATGAATTAATTAACCACGACAACGCGGTTGTCGCTGCATTATTCGTTTGATAATTCAATTGGACGTCACTTTGTCAGCTTCTTGACATGTATTTCTTGCTTTTATATTTATTTGGTTAAATATTTCCACTTGAATGAAAAATTTATTTTATTAAAGGATTCTTCGGATCGGAATTCATTATCAAAACTCGGATCGAATCGGATTAGATAATTTCGGATCGGATTTTAAACATTAGCCAATTGTCGGATTATAAACGTCCAATCCAATCCGATGCACACCTCTTGTACTTAGACAATTTTAAACAAACAACTGTAATACTAACCGTCTTTTCTTCCAAAGGGTCAGCTACAAAGGATGATGGTCGTTCAAATGCCTCCAAGGGTTCCCCGAGATTTTGGTTCAGAAATCCAAGAATCAACCCATACTGAGAGTAATCAAGGTTAACGTGCATGGAGGAGAGAGCACCCCAGATACTCATGTCTGGAACTGAAAAAGGATATTGAGGTTACGTTACGCTAAAAAGTCTACGATTTTAGGTGGCAAAAATTATAGTGGGCACTATGGACAGCAGAAAAAACCACTGTCTGAATTCGCCAGAAAATGGCCTTTTTGAATTCATATCAAGCCAGTTAATGAAAGCGATCGTTTTAAGCTCTATGGAAGTAAGTCACAAGGACATTTGACCATGGGCCTTTTCCACCCTACTGACACTTTTGTCAAACAGCATACTGGCCTCTAGTTGCTATTGTTCTGATTTATGGAAGCATAGAGAAGAACAACGGAAACTTAGCATTACTGATAACCTACACAAGTAAATACAACTAAAATCATACTGTACCAGCTCTGGTTCTTGCCCAGTCTAAATTTCGTTCAATCATTAAATCCAGCTTGCAGGTCTCTTTAAATAGCTTGTTTCCCTGTCAAACATAAGACAACTGATTATCTCAAGAAGTACGGTATTAAGACAGTAGCATACAATTTTCGAGTTGCAGCAAGACCAGATAGCGCTCCGGTTGCAGCAAGACCAGATAGCGCTATCCATCAGTTAGTGATTTTTGTCAAGCTTTCCAAAATTCCCCGTTATTTTGCTATAACCGAGACTAAACTTTAGTATTTATAAATTAAAGCTTCTTTTTATAAATTGAGAGCTACAAGTGTATTTACAATGGTTGAAAAATCACAATCAGGTGGACAGTGCTATCCGACCTTTGTACAATGAATAATCTCTACCTGTCGTTTATACGAGAACGTATCTCCCTCTTGCAAAAATGATACAGCCGAGAATAAGTCAATGTCCACCAGTTCAACGTCCATGTGATCAAGCAGACATGGTTGTTCGTCCGCTCCAGAAACACTGCTTTTGTCTAAAGAGAATTTACTTGAAAATTTATCTCCATCAGTATTATCTTATCTTCTTATCTGAAGTTTGCAAAGGGTTCGGGCCAATTTCTCGCACCCGGTTCGTACTAGCTATATCAGGAAAAACAGTTTGTGATATAACAAATGTTTGTGGCATCTGTGCTGCCGTAAACGACGTAGAATATCATTCTCAATCATGATCATTTACGAAAAAAATTTACCAAAAAAAAATAACTCGAGCAACCCTACCTAAATTTTTGCAAGAAATAAAAATACCAGGTTGTCTTACCACCATGTTTCAAGATAACTTTCAAAACAAACAAACAAACAAACAAACAAACAAACAAACAAACAAACAAACAAACAAACAAACAAACAAACAAACAAACAAACAAACAAACAAACAAGCAAGCAAGCAAGCAAGCAAGCAAGCAAGCAAGCAAGCAAGCAAACAAACAAACAAACAAACAAACAAACAAACCTGCACACCCACCATTTATTATTTCAAGTTCATCATCCTCTTCCTCGGAACTGAGACCCCGGAGAATCGTACCCTCTTCACCGACGAACAGAAATTGATTCTTTAGGGTCATGTGACCGAGGTTTGCGACCAGTAGATCTTCTGACGTTGATGACTTAGGGAAGATCATCAAGGGTGTACCGGCACTTATGTCAAGAGATACTCGTGTAGCACGAGTTGACGCTTCGGCTACCTGTAATAAAATATATACAAGTGACGTTTTAAAATATAAAGAGACTGCGAAAATATATCAGTAAGGTTAATTTTATCAACACCACAGTGATTGACGGTGTTGATCACTGTGGTGTTCAGAACTATCACTTTTGTCTAAAATGTAAGCTTAAGGAATCTAGTCCACAGCTCTATCTGTTGAGCTATCAAGCCTACAGAGATTGGTGGTGAGTAATTCGTAAGGCCCATTTCAAAAACATTTTGTAAAATGTGATTGGCCGATACAAATTTTCCGTCGGGAAAAAAATTTGAAGTTGAAAATTTTCAATTTTCAACAATGATTTAAGCTATCAAGTCTACAGAGATTGGTAGTGAGTAATTCTTATAGATTAACACTTTATAAGTACACGAGATTTGAACTCTTAACCGTCATGAATCTAGTCCACTGCTCTACCTGTTGAGCTATTAAGCCGACAATACTTGATGGTGAGTTCTCATGTACACGAACTCAGTGCGTGCAACAACAACACCCCCCTCGACTTCTTTACCTCATTGCCTGCCGCGACAGTTCTCATCCTCCTCAAGGATTCTTGTATTTGTGCGAAATGATTGCCGAATGCCATGAGTTCGGATTGAAATCTCTTCGTGTGAACATATTGCACAGCGGACATGCGCAGTTTAATATTCATGTCGTAGTCATTACGTAATTCTGGGTCAGGGTCACCATATCTGAAGATGAAATGAAAAAGTTCAGAAACGTTGTAGTTCACTTTACGTTTATAGTGAAAAGGATTTTATCAAAACGTGATTCTAAAACAGCCAGGTCATTATTTTATCCGCGTTTGTGCCGTGTGTGCCATAGATATCTTATATACACTAGATAGTGCATCTAATTATTCTGCAATTCAAAAATTGAAGCCGTGATTGCAGACTCGGGATATTCCCACGAAATGAGAAGATTCGTATGTTTTCCATTTCTTAAACAGGGAACTTAAACATTAAGTTAAACCTATTCCAAATACGTTTTTAAACTATTCAAATGATGAAAGTTATTGTTGTTTTTTAAGCGTTTATTAGCGAGTGGGAAACTCCAACATGACCGCCATCTATTCAAATGGGGGTAACCGCTGGAATATTCTTGGCTTCAATTTTACTTAGTGTATATAAGATATCTATGACGTGTTCTTGTTTGTCAACACAACAACTTGCAGTCCCCATCTTTAGTTTTGTTATTTTCTCTTTTTCTGACAATTGTTGGTTAACCAGCATCCACTGCACGACAGAGATGCAACAATTACGGTTTTACCTGAAATAATCGAAATCCAGAGCCTCCTCTCCACATGTTGTAAACCTGAAAGACAGAAAAGATTTAATTTGAAATGGATTTGGAATCAGCACTTAGATTGATATCTCTAACAGTTCTAAACTGTTCACTTTATTTATGCAACAAGAATCTATGTATTATAAATTGACCATTTGCGTAATAGACTAAATTTTGATCTCAACAAAAATTTCATTACAGCTTGAAAGAGCATCACAATCCGGTTTGTAATCTAAAATGACTGAAAATTGCAAATTTCGCAAGGCTATATTTTCCGCATTTTACAACATTTTGCAACGAAACTTTGGAATATTACTAATTTTGTGATGCTCTTTCAAGCTGTAATGAAACTTTTGTTGAGATCAAAATTTAGTCTATTACGCAAATGGTCAATTGACACCGACCAGAAGTGTTTCTACTATACAAACTGAATACTGAGATGATGAATTTTACTATTCCGTCAGCCATTTTACTATATACAGGGGTTGTTACCCAATAAACATTAACTACAGTCAAATAGTAACAGATAGTAAAATACATAATAAAATAAGAGTTATAAAATTTATTTTAGAATTTCTGGTTTCAAATGTTTTACAAAATGTGCCTGCAAGCTGTTGTTTCTGAAATATGCCTGCGATCGTCGGACCCAGCGGTCCCCACTTTAATGACCCCTGTTAGTATATATACGGAATGGCGTAAATGTCGACCACTGCATGACTTAGTAATTTTGGATGCAATATGTATACTGTACTAACTTTTCTCGGTACATTTTGCCATGAGGTGACATATCCGTCAAATTAATCTTCATTAGCTTTCCTTTCACACTTATATTATTCTCCCTCATATTAACCAGAGATGTTAGTCCTGCAATCTTGATCTTTGCTAGGGGATATTTGGCTTTGTTTAAAGTCAGGGAGAGCGAGGATACACGAACTTTGTATTGGGAATTGATGTGTACTTGAGCTGCACTGTCCCCTTCGTCAGGTAATGAATCATCTAAGATAAAAGAGCGGGAAATAGGCATAATTATATCGTTATTTATATTTATTTTCTCGTGAGTACGGCAAAAAATTGACAATATTTCCTTGCCTTGCTCAAAAGCTAGTTATGCCAGCTTTTGGACAAGGAAAATTTGTTCGTGTGTACGTGTTGTATCCAAATGCTGATTGGACAGCTGAAGTGATTGACATATAAAATTAGGTCACGAGACATTAGATTAGGAGACGCTAAGCCAGAGAGCAAGTATACATGTATAATATAGCAGAGTAAATATATGTTATAAAAGTTGAATAACGGAGGATATAAAAGTGGCGACGAGGTCCGAAAAACCCTAAATCTATATTATGGATACCGAAGGT
>CACRXK020009513.1:0-15152 GCA_902702795.2 Paramuricea clavata
TATCGCTTCCCTGCATATATTAAACCACCATCGGCAAACTTGAGCTTGGTTTTCTGTGCTGCCGAATACACTGCAAGGCTAGTCAAAGCCTTTATGGCATAATTATGGCTATGTACCCGGTTGTTAGCACATAGCCGCTTTATTGTTTTAATACATTTTTAATAATTAACAAGAATTAATAACTATATAATATTTAGCTAAATCTCTTGCGTCCAATTTCTTGACGTGCACTGCAGCCCTCGTGGAATAGGAAAGGAAAGATGGCAAAGAGATGGCCCGCTTCACCACTGATAAATATACCGAACCATCCAATCACGTGACTATACTTAAATTAACTTGCGCGCGCAAATACCCTATTTCGCATAATTAATTTCGACTATAAATTATTCCGGGAAGCAATAAAAACTCTTATCGCTGTGGCAATAAGTTCCTGTCTACAGATAAGTTCTTATCTTAATTATTCATACATATATACTGTATATATATATATATATATATATATATATATATATATATATATATATATATATATATATATATATATATATATATATATATATATATATATATATATATATATATATATATATATATATATATGAATGGGTGTGAGGTACCATGTCTGGATAGTGTATGAACTTGGCTATAAGATTTCTTCAGACATAAAAATACACAAAGTATATTTTCCAAACGTTTCGCCTTTTACGGCTTCTTCAGTGGAATGTTTTTTTACAATAATATTTCCTTCTATTTATATGAAACTAATTAAAATACTAAATTTACAATGTGTATGCTAATGTATATAAAAATATGCAAAACATGCAATTGATTTATTGTCCTATAGTTTAAAATACTATATAATGTTAATAGATAAAAAAAAAAAACACATATATATATATATATATATATATATATATATATATATATATATATATATATATATATATATATATATATATATATCTCGCTGCTTAGCAATGGCTTCGTTAATTAAATACCATGCACCTATACACCATAAATCGGTCGTGTGCCCGATTCAATCTTTATATTGAAAACCTGATGTATACAAAACGAGTAGTACCAAAAAATTTGAAGCAATTACTTGCAAAAAATTGGATTGGTTCTTTTTTACATACTTGCATGTCGATATCAATGAAGTACATTTGTTCAAATATATTGTCGAACAATCTTGTTGGCTCTATCCGCCATTGCCCTTGGTATTTCATTCACGTCCTCCCAGTCGGTATCCCTACGATTATTAAATTATGTTTAGGTTTTTGGTCGTCCTATTCTTCTTTCCATTTGTTCTAATTGTTGGTTCCCAGAGTGCACGGTGGATCACGCGGTGGATCATGTGTACAGTTATTAGCATAGGAATAATAGATGCATTTCGATGCAACTAATATAGATTATGGATGAAAATTTCTGGCAACGGGAATCTAGGAGAGTCAGATCGAGTGCCAGTGACCTTATAAATCAGCAATTATGTTAAGGTAAAAATTTGATTGAAAGAAGATATATGTAGAGAAGATCCAATTTTATGTCTATGAATATGAGCTAAGTCTGCATGAATTGTATTGTATTGTTATCAGTTCTTGGAAGAGCATCAACAATTGAATTTGCTGAAGTAAGCGAATTATTTTTTGGTTTGTGGAGAACACCAGGTTTATATTGATTGCTGCAAAACATTCGATCCGTAAGCCTGCATCTTTTATCAGTGTTAATAATATGATGATAATACGAGCTAGCTTATGGTTCGAAAGCTTTGCTATAATAAGAACCGTGAAATTCTGTAGAAACCAAAACAAATATTATATCATTGCCATGCAAACATACAAAGAACTTAGTCAGCGAATTGTCGAAATAATGCAGCTGCATTATGCAACAGCAGGGGGCCGTGAGCGGAGAGGTGAGGCCTGGGACCGAGGATGCAGCAACAGCAAGGATAAAATGATGCAATGTGTGCTGTAAATGAAAGGTAAAGACTCGTATCTGTCTCTCAACTTACGTATAACCGTATTTTTCAATATCATATATTGCAATTTCGCTTTGCTTGAAAGGATTTTCTCTTGGAAGAACTGTTCACGATAAACACTGTCATGTGACTGTTCCAACAGTCCATGTGCGCGGTATTGTTTCAATGCATTTTATTCTCATTCATGCATGCTAGGAAATCTCTGACACTATTGAGTATTTAATATTCGCCATCCTTAAGCGTGATCAACAGTCTTAGCACATTTAGTGGATTTTGTACAATAATCAGGTACGTCTAATATACTCTAATGTATATCTAGCTATATATTCAATAGTTTATTGCTTTTTGAGTACTGTATGTCCACCGGCACAGGCGGCCCAATCTCGCGAGGGTCAGTTTAGACTTATAGTATAATGTATATTATATTAAAAATATGTCATAAAATATAAATTTTAAAATGAAATTGACTTGCCTATTTCATAGTGTGTGTTCTCCTTTTATTCCTCTTTTGTTGGACTAATATTTTCCGAGACTTTGTACTCGACGGTACTAGTATACATATATACTACAAGTCTACATGATAAAGGCAAACTATTTACAATCGTCGATGCGTCTGCACGCGGCACTTCGAATCGAAAAATCTCCCACTCAAATCGCTTTATTCTTTAAAAAAATTCGCCAGCA
Organism: Paramuricea clavata; assembly: GCA_902702795.2. Lineage (NCBI taxonomy): Eukaryota > Metazoa > Cnidaria > Anthozoa > Malacalcyonacea > Plexauridae > Paramuricea > Paramuricea clavata. The sequence continues at coordinate 2,660 of CACRXK020009513.1, forward strand.
TGTTGAGTGCAGATGTCGTTATATTTTATGACATATTTTTGTTATATTGAGATTGGGCCGTTTACGTTTGTGGTATGTTTGGCTATCTGTATGTTGCTGCTTTTACAGTATAAGAATAAATCATGACTTAAGACCCAGACACACCGGACGCGATTCGACAACGCGACGCGATTTTTTAGTTTTGAAAGTTAATAAAACAGCCAATGAGGGCAAAATTTTGAAAGATATGTAGAACAAATAACTCAAAATGTTATAGCGCTTCGAAATATTTGTAAAATTTAAACTAGAATCAAAGTTATCGGTCAGTGAAAATCGGCGAAAAATCGCGTCGCGTTGTCGAATCGCGTCCGGTGCATGTATGGAGCTTTATTATTATTATTTAAAATTCTTTATACACGGTAGCTTATCAACCTATTTCTACTAAAAATATATAGAGTTTTCTGATAGTGATAAAGTTTCAAATAATTAAAAAGGTTGCTTTTCATAAGGCCGCGTAGAAATTTAAGCTAAGCAGTAGAACAACAATTTACTAAATTATAGCTAGTAAATACAGCAAATCGTCCTTAGACCTGTGTATTCACTATGAAATTCATATGGAACAATTTAAACAATTTGAATCGTATGGTGGAATAACACCTCTGAGTCTGGGAGTTAGGCCGTTTCGTCTAGGGATATCAGAAAAGTCAAATCTAAACATATCTCTTTTAGAAAGGAAGATCGGATTTCTGTCGAGGGGTGGCAATTTCCCAGTTGCTTATTTGCTCTTCGGCTCGCTTATAGTTTTTCCACGCGTTCTCTATATTTGCATTTCTGCAGGTAGTTAAGTGGTTTAATTGAACACCTTTTCAATCAAAGTTAAACAATTGAACATTTCTTGAAATTTATATCGGGCTAAAGATGTATATATTCCGTTGTATTTGTGAATTGTCGAAGTTAACTGTTTAGCTAAATACTTGCAATTTCAATTTGTTTAAGGTGTTCGTTGACGTTTATTTTTGTAGTTTTCACCGTGGTATTCAAATATATCGTCTGTGATTGACACTGCGTTCTGGCGATTTCAAAAAGCAGGAAAAAAATTAGGGAAGAAAAGGAAACTATAAAGTAGCGAAGAGATGAGCATGCTCACTTGCAAGTGAGTGTTTTAAACTGTATACCCTGAGGCTACCCAACGCAATTGCACATTTATGTCATGTTAATTTCAATTACATTGTCCCCGAAAAACGCCAACACAATATATTTTCTTATAAAGATACCCCGTTAATAAATTTTCTCGGCCCGCCTTTGGCCGTATTTCACACTTTCACTGTGAACATATGTAATTTAATATTTGACTTGTCACGTGCGTGTAAGATATGCACTGTATAGTAATTGTAAATGCTTTTCAGTTCACACCTCGGTCGGGATTTCGGACGATTGAGGGTAGAATGGGGTCTCATTGGGAGAGGGGTTAATACCAAGGGGGTTACTGTTTTTGCTGGCACGCATGCAGCTGCAAGATATGAAATGATATAATAAGAGATGAAATTGTAAGTATTTTGTAGTGAATAGTCAGAATATTAATTGGTGGGGTGGACGATGCATCTGAGTGTCACTATATTTACATTCTTGTGTGCCAGAGGATATTACCTTCGGAAAGAGTGTAGGGGGAGGGGGCACTCTTGAGTGTTAACTCAACAATCTGCCCATGGTGTTTGGTGTGGGCAAGGTTCAGGTTAATTTATTGTTTAAAACAATGTAAAAGTTACAGATACGCATGCGTAATATCGGGTCGGACGATAACGATCTGGTACGTTCCATCCTTGTTCCCAGGGCTTCTTGGCTGCCTGCGTTCTTATGGCAACGCAGGCAGCCGAGAAACCCTGGGAACGAGGATGGATACGTTCTTCACAGGCATTCGGATTCCAGTAGAACAAATATATATTGCAGGAACTACACACATATTGTTTCCCTTTGAAGTGGAAAACTATTGAAGTGATAAAAATTACTGGAAAACAGCTTGGAAAATCTTCTTCGAAGACTAACACGTGTTGTTGTAGCCGGCAGTTGCGAAATTTATGAGCATGTAAATTATGATGCAAATTATCATTTGCGCATGTGTAGAACTACGATAATCGCATGTATTTAGCAAGTCAGGAATTTCGCGTGACACCGGGTTTAATAACCCAGTTCAATACTGATAAAATAGTTAAAGTTCCAGACATTGTGCATTACCTATCTTTGTTTTGAAACTCTTGTGTGTATTCATGTCGTCCCCAGCCGCTGCTGAGCTGGCTCCTTGTTTCAGTTTAAATTTGAATTAACAGTCCGTATTTTGACAAAAACTCCCACGATTAACGTAGTATTGTCCGTTTGAAGTTTTTCTGATCGTTTTGGCATGTTATCTTGACATTGGACCGGTTTCAAAAGTTTTGGATTGGATTCGGATTGTCCACTGAATCCGATCTGATACATTGTCTTAATGCCTTCGCAAGCGTTCTAAATGATATAAAATTAGCGGTGTGTCGAGCGGTGAGCATTTATATTTTGCAGTAATTCTAGTTATATTATATAAATTATATGGTTTTCGAGCACTTGTATGTATCAGGACCCTCTAGCATAGGTAAATTGGGCAACCACACCCTGTGTATAAACGACATGAATTATTATTTCCCAATTTTTTTTTCATGTTACGCAGTGTAGGCAGGCTGAAGACTTTGGAGAAGGGGACTAAAGTGCAAAACATCAAAGGCACTATAGTTCTTGCTCTTCATTAGGTCATGTTTCTTGGAAACAATTTTATCGGGCTTATGTTAAGATATGGCCAGACAAGTGTACCATCCACGGTTGTGGCAGAAAAACTTGCGGTGGAGCCCATGTAAAGATCGGACGGAAACAAGGGATATGGATTATACCCATGTGTGCGAAACACAACAACCATACCAATACAAAGTGGATGGGCGTTAACAAAGGCATCACTGCAGTGTACGTTGAGAAGAAAGACACAAGTGGACCTGCCGGTGTTTGTTCTTAATTTTACAAGGTCTATAATTGGTGTCTCAAATTTCTTTCTAAACTCCACTCTAGTTCACTTACTTCGGTCGCAATCTTCGGGGCTAAGCTAGTGCAAATTAGTTTTGGCAATTATACAAGTATGAGTAAAAAATCAAAATACCCTTATAAATCTACTATTTTGTGGAGACAAATGTTTGGCTGAAAAGACGGAGGAATACGCATTGATTATTATATATTGATCATGAAAAAACAAATACATTATTTACCGTCAAGGTCGGCCCGTACATATATATATATATATATATATATACCGGGTGGCCCCCAAAAAAGTACTCCTGTTTGATTCGTAATAACATCTAAACAAGTATAGCTTTTAAAGAGAAATAACTTGTATCAAATAGAGGAAGGACTAACTTAGACTTTGATATATTACAGTTGTATTTCACTTAAAAATTCACGGAGATATTAATCTTTAAATTCGGGAGGATATTTCTGGATGTGTCTGAAATATGCAAAAATCGGCGTATCAAATATTAATCAAGATTTGCCCGACGGAAACATGCACTATTACCAGTAAATAAATGACACTTGACAAATTGTTTATTATGAAACAAAGTATTATTATATCTACAAAATACAAGCAAGATTCATTCGTCCGAAATTCGCGTGTGTTCCCAGCACGAATACGTTTCCTTATTCATGAGACCACTGCATCGCGAAGGATCGTCATTGGATCGTTCGTAGTTCTGAATTAGGGCATGCTGTCACAACGGAATTGTGAAGCTCTTCTAACTTCTGCAACGTTCTGAAGTCTTGTTAAGAACACCCAAACTCTTTTGCCGTTTCTTAATCTTGGCAAGTTCATGGAGTAAACTGAGAATTATATGAAACACAATCAAACCATACAACTCCATAAGACATAACAATTAAGCAACTCCACAGAGACATGCAACATTTTTGGAACAAAACGTAACAAAATAGTAGCGTTGATACGGTGATGTGTATTTGCAAAAAGCAATATTATTTCCTTCAATAAAGAATATTCATCCTGCTCTAACCGAGAAATAATCTACTCAGTCTGTTTGAACCCATTAAAAACATAAAAAAATTAGGCTATTTAAGAATACGAAAAATTTAAGCGCCTGCCTTCCATGGTCAGTCTTTCATGTACATTTAAGTTTGCAAAGACTTAATATTAAATACTTGCATAATTTCGAACGTTTATATTTCAGGAAACAATGAGCTAAGACTTACATGTAAGATGTCTAAATCTACGCCATATCCCTTACAAACCTTAACGATAATTCGCTGAAATACAAGTTAGCCTAATATGTCATTAAACAAACAAACGCTGGAGTTAATATTTGATATGCCGATTTTCGCTAATTTTAGACACATTCCAAAATATGCTCCCATTTTTAACATTAATATATCCGTGAATTTTTAAGTTAAATACAACTGTAATATATCAAAATCTAAGTTAGTCCTTCCTCTATTTAATGCAAGTTATTTCTCTTTAAAAACTTTACTTGTTTAGAAGTTATTACGAATCAAACAGGAGTACTTTTTTTTGGGCCACCCGGTATAGTGTCGAGAAAATCTTGAACTTCAACTTTTGAGCCAAACATAGCAATACCACAATATATGCATATTTTATGACGCCTTTAATTTTCAGGATGTTAACGTCGTGGCACTAGGTTTTTAATCGGTACATTAATTCAAATCCAACCTCTATGCAGTGTGGTGTCTTCTTCAGGGGTGATCTTAAGTCTGTTTATTTTTTAATGATTCTTTAGTGGTGGGGGAAAGCTGCCAAAGGGCCCATTTTCCTTGCCCTCCTCCGGGGAGAGTATGCGATCGCCGAAGGTGTAAGCTGAGTGCCCACTCCAGAATTTTTTTTTTAAATTTGGGTGTTTGAAATAGTACTTCTTGTTGAACTAATCTCAGCTTCTTAAAACAAAATTTTAATAGTGGAATTTGTAATAACTTGCATGCTAAACATTAAACACAACTGATAAGTTTAAGTATGTTGACTAAAAAAATATTGTTTTTTAAACTTCTTTTGAATGTTAAACTCATTTACTCAATACAGATCATAAGGCCCTGGCTTTAGGGCAATAGGCCATTTGTTCTTCAGTGGTTGGGCAGAGGAAGGGGCTCAGTGGGGCAAATGCCCCACCAGTCCATGGTATTAAAAAATGCCTTGTATTAAGTTGCAACGTAGCTTCAAGTGATGGCACACGCATAAAAAAATATCAAAAGGCTATTTCAACTTCAAACACAAGGAAATCAGCCATATAGAAGAATATGTGAATGAAATTAAACATGCGATTGATGAGTGGGATTCATTATCAGTAATTACAATCTTTATTGGCAAAATGTTCCTCGGAATAAACAAAAATCATCAACCTGCTTTGAATAGAGATGATGGTAATTATCTTCTACAAAAGTATATACACCTTATTGGCAAATGACGTCATCCCTCGAATGTGTAAGAGGTCCCCTTCCGATTTCAGGTCATTCCTGATGAAGACAGTAGAATGGAGTGTCGAAACGTAGGGTTATGGATGCAATTCGACTGGTCTTTGAATTCATGTCTTTTACATGACTGATATGAAACGTGCATGCATGGTTACATTACGGGTGAATTAACAAAAAAAGAATTAGGCAATTGTAGTTATGAAATTTACTGTACATTACTACGCATGATAGCACTTACGGTGTTTTCGCATAAATGGAAAAAAGGAGTACGACACTCTCCTTCTTAATTCTGTCTCGCCATAAGAACGATGAGTGAAATATTCATCTTTATAAACACAGAGATTAAAAATCAACATGGCGACGTCAGGTGTTTCTTCGATCAGTTTTGACATAATACAGTCAGCGCCAAAATGCGAGTCTTCGAATAGCTAAAATAAATACCAAAAAAGTATTTTTTTACATGAATAACTGGCTCAGACCGCACGTGCATTTGCAAGTAACAGGCACAATTCCTTCACAATTTTCGCAAGAATAGAACTGAATCATTTAGCAAACGTTAAAATATTGTGTAATCAATAAAACATTTGTTTGTGCGATGTTACTCTGAGTGTATATCCACACCGGGCAAGCTTGAAAAATATGCCTGGCCACGGCGGGATCCCGCCGTGGCCAGGCATATTTTTCAAGCTTTCCCGGTGTGGATATACACTCAGAGTAACATCGCACAAACATCTTATTCACCTGAGTACATTACACCAGCACAGCAGATTTCACAATAAAACATTTGTTTTCTAACATTTTACCTCTTGAAGTATATCAATTTTGTTGTTCTTTGTACAAAACTTTATAATTTCTTTGATAGAAGGCTCGCCAGTTTTGAAATAACCGTATGCAGAATCCAAGATGTTGAGTCTCGCCGTCTTCTTATCACTTTTCATTTGTGCGTTATAATTCTCCAACAAACATCTGAGAATATCCGCAAAACCGGTCTGTGCTGCGTAACCAGCTGCAGTGATGTTTACTTCGTCTGTAAAATCAATCATTTCTAGGAACTCTTTTTTATTCAGCAAGTGTTTCACTGCCTCAAGCTTCCCAGAAAGTACGGCATAGTGAATCGCTGTTTGATCATCTGGACTATATCGGAAGAATGATATATCTTATATAGTAAAGCAAATTGCACAATTGAGCGAGTTAGTGTGACTCGTACCTTTAATTTTGTGTCAAAGTTCCTTGTCACGAGAAATCTTAAACTAAATACCTGATAACAACAACTAAATTCAAACAATCCTTACGTTCTTTGCAAAGGATTTGCTCCTTTTTGTAAGAAAAACTCCATTAAATCTATATTTCCTTTCCTAGCAGCTTCTAAGAACGGTTGATGTTGGTGGTCCCCACTTAAGAGACGCATTACTGCTTCGGGTTCCCTTTTCTTCCAACTATGAAGACTTATCTTCAGAACCTAATTATAATGGTGGAGGATTAATTAACAAATATAAAACATTTTCCGTGATGATATACAGTTTTATAAAATAGCCTTTTAAAAACACGGGCGTTGATTGGTCAAAAGCTCAAAAAACCCGTGTTTCTATAACTCGATAGAAACACGGGGAATTTTCACGCGGGTTGCGTGGATTGTGCGGGAGTTTAAACAAAATACAAACAATATTTAATATTGAAAAAAAGTTGGAAAACGTCCGAAAACGCCGAAGAACCGTCACAAAAAAGGCAACGCTTTGCTAACTTAGAAAGCGAAAACCTAAAGCACAAAGTGTAATGCAGCATACGTTGTATCTGTTTGACTGTTTGCCAAGGTAAGATATTTTAATTTTACTTTGTATTTAAACTAAATATTTCCTGACCACATTTTTAATCATATTTACTATCGTTTTTTAAATCATGTTTAAACGTTTACTAACTATTTAAAACAGTGCTTTCTTGCATGCAAGTATGTACGTTGTTGGGTGAATTTTATACTTAATTTAGTATAGTAAGCCTATTAAGTCTGTTTTTTTAATAAGTGCTATCTGTTGTTTTGACAGCGATATACTTGTTTACTTGGGTATGCTTTAGTTATTCTTTACACGAAAGTATATGAAGATAGCCGAATTAATACTTTGAATGAATGTAATTAAAATCAATAAATCGATCTTTTTTATTGTTTTTAAAGGCTCGTGTTCCCACGCAATTTCTCGTTTCTCCCAAACTTCCACGCACGCTTCTACAGGGTGTCCCAAAAAAAAAGTGACACTATAGAAATTATCTCATTGTTCATTTAACTTAAGCCGCTCTTAAACGCGCGTGATTACACGCCTGGGAATTTAATGAACTTGTATTTACATTTAAGCATTTTAAAACGTTTTCGTTTTGTCCAAAAATTTTAACGCCCGAGTCAAGCAAAACGATTACACTAATAAACGGTTTGCTTTTTTATTTTAAATTGCAGAAGTTTATGCACCTGTGGGATCAACTTAGTGCTAGGGCATTCAAATTGTAAAAATAGGATAATTTCTATAGTGTCACTTTTTTTGGGACACCCTGTATAACTCAATACAAACACGGAAAATGTTGTCTATTTCTTAAAAATCAACACGTGTGGAAATAGGGAAATTGGGAAGTTTCCACGAGTATTGATATAACTATATATATATATATATATATATATATATATCAATATGGAAAAAATGTTTTATATTTGTTTTATAATATAACACAAAGAAGTATAAAGAAAGAAATTTTCCGACGTTTCCGTGTTGACATTGAGTTATATCAACACGGCTCTTAGCCAATCAGCGTTCAGAATTTACAAATGCTATATTGTAATAGAATTTATAAACATGCTACTTTTTGTTCTCTGCAGTGCCGAAATTTAATAATAAATTGATGCGTCCAAATGGACTCAAGTCATTTGCTAAAAATTAAATTCTGATCGCCCCAAGTTAATATCAAACCAACGATGAGCTGCTGCTCTAACCACAGTTATATTCATAGGATGTTCGGTAGAGATACATATATGTTATTTACCGGCACAAGGTCCGGATGAGAAAAACTGTGCCCGAAGTCTTGTAAACGGTCCGAACCCGAAGGGCGAAGGACGTTTTCAAGACCGAGGGCACAGTTTTTCTCATCCAGACCAAAGCTACCTGTAAATAACGTGTTTATTTTTTAGCAGATGTAAAGTTTAATTCAGTTAAAATTCCAGTGTTACAAGCGAACTAATTTGAGATCAGTGTGGTTGTATGTGGTTGTATGGTTGATAAGTTGAAAGATAGGCACGGATAGAAAACTCGCGAAAACTGGCAAGAAACACACAAAAAGACATATAGTTTGAGTAAAAATGGACATTCCTTTTTCACGAATATGGTAGCAGAAATAAGGCATTGGAATAAAACGTTTAAAACTGGTATTTTGGCTTTGAAAAAATTAAGTTAATTCCGACAAAGACTTGCTTTTAGAGAGCTCATTTGTGACTTGTTTTTACTGCAGTTAAACCTTCATTCAAGATTGCATATGAGGGGAAAACATTTCTTTTACAACATCTGTTAAGCTGTAATTTTGACGCTTCCAAGTGGCTGAATACATGCATGAGTACAACCTCGTACCCAGGGTACGGGGAGGGTTCCTCTTAGGGAGCAAAGATCCTGGTAGACGCTGGTCACGTGATCTGCTAAAATCTAGCAGATTTCTAATTAACTATCTTGGCTTTCTTTACGACAATCATTCAAAATGCAAATTATAAATTAAAATATCAAAATAATCCAAATATCAAATGTTTATTGACCTGATCTTGGATTGCTAATTAAAAATCTGCTAGATTTTGGCAGATCACGTGACCAGCGTCTGCCATGGTCTTTGCTCCCCAAGAGGAAAGTCCCTGGGTACGAGGTTAGCATGAGCACATAAAACAAAAATATAGCTTTCTCCGTGAAAGTTTTATACATGTCAAATAACTTTTTGACATTCAGTCGCATTTTTCTCAAAATGTTGTCAATTCTGATGTGCCTCGTGTCTAGTATGAAGTCTTTAGGACTTGATGGAATTCATTTTCGTATTCTGACTGTCTTTAAGCGACATTTTCAAACCTTTCTGGGAAGCTTTTTTAATTTAAAAATTGTTTCACTTCTTGGTTTTTGGCGGGAAAACCAGAGCGGGCAGTTGCATTTCACAATGGGCAGCTGCGTTTCATAACGGGCCGGATACAAAAAACCGGCCCACTCTGAAAGGCTCCTCAGCCAATCAGTTCCTTCATTTTCACTGATAAAAAAGAATTACAATTATCACCCGAATTATTATAATTTTTATCACTCATGTACATTGAGCAAATTATCCATAATAATATTATTTTGGAATGTCTGTGTAGGCTTCATAACGTTTAACAAAAGTACCTTATAGGCTCGATTAGCAGTACCATTCACATTTCGGCTCTGAAGTCTGAACCAAAAATCGTACCTGATTGGTTAGTTGTATTTTCCCCCGAACGAAACAACCATTAGAAATGTAGTATATTTTTTACTAAAAATGTCATCAACGAAACGTGCACTAGTTTAGTTTCCAAATAAATTTAAAAATTGATTAGTCATGTGAAAAAATGACATGCATAGGCCCGTGACGCACGATGGAACTAAGTGTAATTTTGTTCACAAAATTTAGCAAGAACTCTAAAAATTGCGACAGGCCTTCCTAAAAGGTACTTTGGTCTGCAAAAGGGGCAATAATTTAAGTACCTCAATGTCCACATTGTGAATGAGATGAGCAGAGAACATATCCGCTTCGCTTCTGGTGTATTGTGAGAGCATCTCAAAACTCTATCAGAAAGAAAGATAAAATGAGATAGACTGTCGTATACGATCATTTTCACAAACTCTTGCGTACCCAGCTCTTTCAAAACCCTTATGCATTATGATTCAATAAAAGCATGCGCCTTATTTTTTGTTTCTTAACTTTAGGAGGTAAGGGAACGTCATTTCGGTATGGTCTAAAACTGCGTTTACACGCTGCGAATAATCGTATACGATTCGTATTCTTAGAACTACTGAGTATTTTAATAAAATACAAAACAAGTGAAACTCCAAAAATCGATAACATTTTTATTTATTTATTGACTTTTAAGTCCATGATTCTAAAGAACTAATCATATTTCATTAATTCGTTAATAATCAACCTAACTATTCTATCATATTTCTTCATATAAATATCGCTTTTGATATATAACCTAGCTAGTTTATCCTGATGATGACTGAAATATAGTCGAAACGTAGATAAATAGAAATGTTATCGATTTTTGGAGTTTCACTTGTTTTGTATTCGTATTCTGGCGTATTAAAATGAGTGCTGGCGCCATAATTCATTGCCGTTTCGTTAAAAATAAATTCCAAATGTAGCCAGCTTATACAATGACATACGCCAGAAAACGAATCGTACATGATTAATCGCAGCGTATAAACGTAGAATATGTTGGAAAGAGACAGATAGTTAAAATCGAAAAACTGGCGACTAAGCAAGACAACAATAACTTGAAACACATTTTTGTCGCATATATTTTGGTCAGAGGAGTGCTTGAAAACAGTTCCGTCCGAACTGTTTATAGAGGCTCTCGTTAACCTATTAGTATAGTGTTATGTGGAGAAACAGGCGAATCTCCAGACTACAGAGGGCATGCTTGACTCTGCATGCAGGGCCGTCCTCAGGAAATTCTTCAGGGGGGTGTAATTTAATTCAACCGACTGGTTCCAAAAAATTTTTTCCGGAACAAAATTTTTTTGTCGACCTCCCCCCCACCCCCGTCGCAAAAAAAAATTCGGTCAGTGTACCATTTTAGGGGTCCCAAAAAATTTTTCCGCACGTAAAAAAATTTTCCGGAACATTCAAAAATTTTCCGCACATAGCAAATTTTCAACATTTTTTTACATTTTTCCAAAATTTTTACATTTTTCCTCAAAATTTTCGTAAAATTCCCACCACGTTCTTGCCCTTTGCGCCAAAAATATTTAACCCAAATAGCAGTTCTACCGACTGAATAGCAGTCCTACCGACTGAATACAATTACTGGGGGGGTGTCACACACCCCCACACCCCCCCGTAGCTCCGGGCCTGTCTGCATGTGCATGTCATTCAGCAAGTTAATTGAGACCTAGTTGGACAACTATTGGTATAGGGCACATTACCCAGGGTACTCAAAGCTGGCTGAGGATACATGCAAAAACTGTAGGCTGTTCTAGAGGAATAGGCAGGCCCGCCGAGAGGTTGGACTCGAACAGGACTAGAAAACGGTTCCCTTGTTCTATCGAGGTACTTGGACCTTGTACGGATTAATTGTGTTGGCGGACTGAAAGAGTCTTCTAGAACATACTGCGGATTTCGATTTACCGTTTCAGCGCTTTAATTTCCGGTAATTGTTTTCCCGTTGAAACATACACGTTTCTAACGGTCAATGTCAATGTTACTAAGTGAATTCTAGTGGTATTTGTCCGCTGTTTTCTTGTCCGTTGTTTATCATTTGTAAATGTAACTGTTATATTCGTGTTTATCTCGTCTTTAGCAACATTTTGATATATAATTTACAAAGCTTTGTGGATCATTTCATGTTTTTATTGATATTTTGGAAATTGTAGCGTATAAAAGGCTTCAAAATTATTTACTGGCCTTTTATACGGTACAATTTCCAAAATATCAATAAAAACATGAAATGATCCACAAAGCTTCGTAAATTATATATCAAAATGTTGCCAATTACGAGATAAATACGAATATAACAGTTACAATCACAAATGATAAACAACGGATAAGAAAACAACGGACAAAGACCACTCGACTTCACTTAGTAACATTGACATTGGCCCTTAGCAACTTGCTCGTTTTAACGGACAACCAAAATGTCGACAACCAAAATGCTATATAATGCTATTATACAGCCTTATTTCGATTATTGCAGCTCTTTGTGGGATAATTGTGGAATTGGGCTCAAAGATAAGTTGCAAAAATACCAAAATCGTGCTGCAAGAGTAATTACTGGGGCAACCTACGA
>CACRXK020009514.1:0-18650 GCA_902702795.2 Paramuricea clavata
TTCAATGTTATAGTTAAGGGTCTTAAGTACGTTTTAAACATACTTATATGCAAACGATGTGTAACTTGTGTAACTGCTCAAACAAGGCTTAGTTCGTATTTATATGGGAAGGAACATGACCGCTTCTCACTGAGTTCTGAGGATAGTTTTCTTGACTTAGTGTCAAGATTATTATTATTACGTCGGAGTGAACTGAATGAAGACCATCTTTTTATTCCGGTCCGCATATTGTAGATTCCGCACTTATAGGCAAAGACGAAGTGAAGATGGAAATTTTTTCGTAACCATAGTTTCTTCAATGTCCCACTTTGTACAACTCCATCAGTGCAGTAATTTAACGATATAAATTTGAAATCAATAAAAATATTGAGCTTTAGCTTTACTATATTGGACTTGGGCGTTAAAATATTTCAGTTATTTGTAATAAACAATATAGAAGGCAAATAGTGTAAGTTTGTCTTCAAAGGTTGATGTAATATTGTTTACACACGAAGCCAGCCCGCAAGCTATTTGCATATTTCATTACATGCACCCAGAGGAGGTTGGAAGCCCTTCCCGGCATGCATTGTAACTCATTCATATTATCGGTTTCCCGGGACGCGCCGTCATTGTTCGACTAACCTGAAGTTCAGGCCCTAATTTGAAATAGGGCCTGACACAAAACCTGTCTAGACCGTGAGACGCCCACATGTTATTTTTAGACACACATGCAATATGATTGACAAGTGTTGTAGATTTCGTTACACAAAAAATTATATTCTCATGAACGTGTCCGCAGAGCATTTTGCTTTTTAATTAAACTTAAAAATTCAAGGTACTTTTATATAATTAAGAGTCAGTTTCTCTATTTAACCGAACAGGCGAACAGCAAACAAAGATTTAATTAGACAGTTCTGTGCACGGCTTGACTGCCAAGCTTTCTCAAGGTCTCAACTTGCTGGACGCGGATATACTCTAACGACTAACGGGCTAACAACAGCAACAATTAAATTCTAAATCGTACCACGAAGAAGGCGATGTAGCTCAGAAAACAACGTCGGTAGGACCTGATATTAAAAATAAGACTTTTGCCGGCGAAGCCAGTTGGCAGAACATCTTGGCTGTCAACAACAAGCTTTCGAATACATGACTAGTTTGGCTGTTCTTTCAGCGTCGTGTGTGTCCAAAATTCGTCAAAGATTTTGATGAAGCCCTTTCAAAATACTGTTTGTTTGATTTATTTTCTGCCATAAAGCATAAAAGAAAAGAAATTCGAAGAAATCGATAATGGAATTTGTTATGTGCGTTTGACCTTTATATTAATTCTCGCCTTGACCGAGCTATTTTTAAAACTGTTGTTTATGTGAACTTGCAACCAATCAAAATCCTTCATGATGCTGATCAACCAATCAGATTTCCCGTCCACCAGGTGGACGGGAATCCCACACTTTAGATAGGTTTTGTGTCAGGCCCTATTCTATGATAGGGCCTGAACTTCAGGTTATAACTCTGTATGTCTCTACTCTGTGCTCAAGTGGAGACTACCTTCCACATGATTAATTAAATGTGGATCTTCCATTTCAGTTAATGGGCTTTATTAGCAGGGGATCTACAAATAATACTAAATACAGCTCTTCCAGTCAAGTAGAAAATGCTTTTATTATACCCCAATTGTACTTGGCAATGATGGTTTTGCAAATATCAATATTTTGGTTTATCAAGTGGCCATATAAACCCATTGAGCGCCAGCACTGGCACTCTTCCTTTGACAAGTAAAATCATCTGGTGTTAGACTGAGGTTAAATAATAAAGTAGTAAAGTAAGGTGCATTAGGGCATAATGCAACTTAATGGGTTAAAGGTGATACAAAATGCTGAATAATAGCATCAGCCTGTCACATTTATGTGATTTTGTACGGTATTTAATATGTAACATTTTAATAAGCACGAGTATTTGTTTGCACGAAATGCATGTTAAAAAGCTACCCAATCAAACTAACATATAATTTACCGCATTGCAAACAAGCCCATTCTTGAAATACTGAACGATGTACTACATTTTATAGTACAGTACCAGAAAAATAAATCCCTGGAAACGGCAAATCGCTTCGTCGGCTTCGAGTGTGTCAAAATACGTTATGCACGAATTCACACGACTTGCACTATAAAAGAACACTTTTTCTAAAGCTTACCTTGACCTTGTCTAGCCAAGGAATAAACCAAAGCAGACCCAACAACCCCACCGCCAAGATATGCAGAATAAACCCTAAATCTTGCAACGAACATGGCGAAAATAGTCAAATGAAACTAATGAATGCAAACGTCGCCTAGTCGGATCCGTATACTGTTTGTGCGGCAACGGATGGAGTGATGGACTGCATGCTGAATCATGCCGCCTCTGTTTACTTTGTGACTTTGTGATATTACAAATTAACCCGTCGACGACCAATGAAAATCGTGGCTTTTAAATTAAAAAATATATTCATTCAAGACGTGCAATCATGCACGTGCACATGTAGAATGCACGCACGTAATGGAACCTCCACTGCCCCTCCCCGACAATGTCTGTTCTTCTTCAACTATTGTAACTATTGTACAACCAGAATATTTACAACCCTCTCAAGACACTCATGGCACGCCAGTGACGTCACCGATAGGTACCCTTTTTGGTGGTCCCCCCACCCGCTTTTGTCTACTATCCCAAAATTGCATCACAGGGTGTAGCGTTAAAATTACAGTTAGGACGTCTTTGGGACGGCTAAGGTTTATATGAATTAGCCTTTCTCACACTCGGTAATATCCGACAATTTTGGGGTTACTTGCCTCTTACAAGCCCGAGAGTGTAGTTCAGTAGTTCCATATTGTCCAGGTTCTTTCACGAGGGACGAACAGTACCCCAAAAATGGCGGATATTGGCCGACGTGAGAATGAGTGGTCGACCTTCTGTGTGTCTTTATTCTGTGCCAGGGTCTTTCCCTAGCTTGCGAGGTTGGACCTAACCAGGAACGCTTGCTAAAATCCAACTATATCCCTCTGGCATGAGGGATGCGATATATTACGGTGCGCCTAACCAACTAAGGCTACTGAGCTACAGAGTCCAGTTGTCGAGCTCTAACCACAAGTGTTTTTGAGCCGTCTATATGTGTAGACAAATACAAAACTTCCCATTATCACGTTCACATTAATTAATAAACAAATCAATGTTATTTTATTTCATATATACTATCTGTCTGTGTTATCTTTAAGAATCTGCAATACATTTACCACTGACTTGCCGACAAGTTGCTGGCAAAATCCAATTATATAGCAACTGGTTCGTTGACTTAGGCGTAAAAAAAACACCTGTGGTTCCGGTTCCCGACCGACCCTATTTTTTTCTGCCGACCCTATTATTTTTTCAACGCGATTGACCGTGCAACCCTATTTTCTCCAGGTGGTTGCGGGCTGCTCATACAGCGTGCCAAAATGGCGTCTGTTGTCACCACCACTGAGCCTGACTCGTACCCAGTCCCTCAAATGAGGATTAAACAAAATAATGGTGCATGATGGGAATGGTCAAGGGTAAAATTTGAGGTCAATTTTTCTTCGTCGTTCCCATCATGCAACGCAAAACTCCGTACACTGATCTATATAAATCGTAATTGACGACTGGGTACGAGTCAGCCAGTGAGGTTGTCACAATAATTATTGAACCAAATTGCCTCAATTCGTCCATAGGAAATACGCACCTCTAGTTAATATTGATGTTGGGACTCTACTGCAAATCGCCCAGCAAAAAACCGGCAAAACCATGAAAATATTTTTTAAAAAAATTTATTTCCGACCTACCGACCCTAATTTTTTCACGATATGAAACCGGAACCACAGGGGTTTTTTTACGCCTTATTATTCGCAATTGAGGGCTAAGGAATGTGAAAATTGCAATGATGATGAACGAAGACAAACACAAAGTCAACAAAGGCTCATTTTTTCAACACACTTCTCTTGGCCTTTAAAGCCGAGAAAAAGCCCTCGTGAAATCAGCCCTTTACGTATTTCATCAAAAGGTGAAGAGACATGGTAAATAAAAGATTTTCTAGATTTTTCTTTCATTTACAAGGAGCATTAGGGACAGGTCATTATTTATGGCGAGAATGCACCGAAGAGAAATGCTTTTCTTGGTAAAAATTTTGCTGATCCGAGTCATCCGACCATTAAAAAGACAAAAAAAAATTACCATGCAACCTCGAATATGAATTAAAAAATAAATACGAACCCCATTTTCCAATGATATAACCTTCCATAAACAACTAATTTTTCATTGGGCTGAAGTGAAATTTGCCACATCCAGTTCGATGTCAAATGAGGTTAAACTTCTGGCATCAGATTTTTGTTTAGAGCATGTCAATGATGTCATGCAAGTTCATCTCACAGGAAAAACTTTCCATTCATGGGCTTTTGAATGTTTTATCATGCAAACTATCAATGTAAAAACTCTTTACCTTTATTGGTTATTATACAGGGTGTATAAAAAAAAACTGAACAGATTTGAAATTGCTCTCAATTTCGCAAAACACCTATTTGTATCCGGTTTATATATATATATATATATATATATATATATATATATATATATATATATATATATATATATATATATATATATATATATATATATATATATATATATACTATATATATATATATATATATATATATATATATATATATATATATATATATAAATATCAAAAAATCATAAATCTTCAAAGTAAATAAATTATATTTTTACGTTTCGGGGACAAGCCCCTTCTTCAGAATAACGCTACATCATCTCCGTCTCTTACTTAAATAGTCTAACGTTTAGCTATGCATAAATTAATTAAACCTCTTCCCTTAAATTAAGCCCACGTGGGACATAACTATTTAGTTTCTCAATCCAAAAACTCTCCCTCTCAGTGGGGTTATTAAAGTCCGTGACGTCAATAACCTGCACTAAAAAATCACTTAGACCTGAATGTCCCTCCCCCCAATATATATATATATATATATATATATATATATATATATATATATATATATATATATATATATATATATATATATATATATATATATATATATATATATATATATATATATATAGCTTCTTTGGGTACTTATAATGTAGAATAATGAAAAAAATTTCTTGAACTCAATTTTTGTGAACCAGGGGGGAGTGTCTTTTCTAACAAACTAAAAATGGCTCGCGCACAAAATTTAAAATCATATTTTGAGTTAATAGATGGATACTTTGTTGGGTTTTTAATTACTATACAAAATTTCAGAAAATTAGGTTTAGTCTAAGCCCTTGAACTATTCACGCAAAGTTACATTTTTCCTAAAAATCAGCTATTTGCATGCTTAATTAATGCCTTTGCCTAATTTGCATATGTTTAGCAATATGCAAATTAGGTAAATGCATTAATTAAGCATGCGAAAGGCTGATTTTTTAGAATAAAATGAATAGTTAAAGGGGCTTAAACTCAACCAAATTGTCTGAAATTTTGTACAGTAATTAAAAACGCGACAAAGTTTCCATCTATTAACTCAAAATATGATTACAACTTTTAAATTTTGTGCGCGAGCCATTTTTAGTTTGTTGGAAAAGATACCCCCCCCCCCTGGTTCACAAAATTCGAGTTTCAGAAATTTTTTTCATTATTCTACATTATAAGAACCCAAAGAAGCTATATATATAAAAAACGGATACAAATAGGTGTTTTGCGAAATTGAGAGCAATTTCAAATCTGTATACACCCTGTATAGCTGATGGTAAATTGGTAAAAACCATGATGTTTAATTCCTGTGCACAGGAAAAAATTTTAAACATCATGGTTTTTACTAATTTACCACATGGGAAATCTATTATTACCAATAATGGTAAGAGTTCAGTACTTATATTTAAAAACCCACTTATGGAAAGTTCGATTTTTCCCGTGTCATCTACAGATCTACTATGCTTTTGTTGATATTCCACTTCTAGTCAACCTTTTTCTTTTTTCTCTTCTCAGACGACACCTCTTTCTTGCGTTTTTCTTTTCTTGACTTGCTTTTTGCACTTTCTGAAGCTAGGTATGGATAATGTAAAATAGCATACGGTTAACAATTACTGTAAAGCAATACCGAATAGTTTTCCGTGCAGAATTGCGTGATCCATGCACCAGGGATGTCGCGAGACTTTCGGAAAGCGTAAAAATACTCGAGCCGCAGGCGAGTGTATTTTTACGCTTTCCGAATGTCGAGCAACATCCCAAACTTGTACATGGATCACGCTATCCTGCTTGAAAAACCATTTGGTAATTGTTTTATAAAATAACTACAGTGAAGCAATGACATTTTGAGAATCCCGCGAAAATCCCGCGAAGGCATTTTAATTCCTCGTGCAGGATAGCCTGATCCTGCCCGGCTATTGACCAATCAAATTGCGTGTTTCACTGTAGTTATTAATTATATAATGGATATTCTGTAACAAAATACTCTCTAACAGTGAGCTATAAGCAAATGAATGCCAAGGGCCTGTTCATATAAACCCAGCTAACCGGGAAGCTCACCTAAGTGAGATCTGCATGCCCTTTTGTTAACGCATATAAAATCAATTTATGTTCATATGAGAAACGAGCCAGCCAGGCTGGGCGAGGTCTCACTTTGCGCTAGGTGGGATCTCAGTCAAGTGGGATAAAATTTTCCATGTGATGGCTTTAATAATTCCACCTGACTGGGATGGGCATTTTGTGCCAATTTTGACCTCTAATATAGGTATAGTTAAATTGGGGTATAGTTAAATAAAGGATATAGATAAAGGTATGGTTAAATTGGAGAAAAACATCGTGAGTACATGACATTAATAATAGACACTACCAAAGTCGCAATACAAGGTGCAGATTGTTTAATTACAACAAAACTATTTCGAAGACGCCACCGTTTACATAAGTTCGTCCACCCAAGGAGGGATATTACTTATTAGGTGGGGGTAGAAACAGTCATATGGACAGAGAACTAATTAATCCGAGCTCATAGGAACAGGCCCTAAGACTATTTTCAAACAAACCTCCTGGATTGGCAAGAGCACCTTTAACAAATCTTCTAGCAGCATCTTTGTCAATCTTTAGAGAAGCTGAATGAACAAAGACACAGTTTTTCATGTTTATAGTAAACAGAAGTTACAGTAGCTTACATTGGTTGGACATTGTGACGTACATTGGTTACCAGTCTGGATTATAATAATTTCACTTGGGTCTAACAACTGTCCACTCAAGTGTGTAGTTGCTTGGACATTGCCATTGGCTAATAATGGTCGGTCAGCTCTTCAATCTTTACATTGATTGGTCATGCTGATCACTTCCCACACAAATTTTGGTAAGCAGTCCCAACGATAATTATACCTTTCATAACCTACCGGTCTTAAGATATACTTTTGAAAATGTCATTATAAAATAACATGTGTATAACGCGTGTTCTGATTGGTCAAAAGCCGTGTTTGGATCAGGCCATCCAAACACGGAAGACTATCGTGTTGTTGTTATTTTATAAAACAATTACTTTATGGTTTCCGTGTTTGGATGGACTGATCCAAACACTTGGGAATGTTGCTCGAGTTAAGAAAAGCGGGCAAAATCACTCGCCTTCGGCTCGTGTTTCGCTCGCTTTTCTTAACTCTCGCAACATTCCCGCGTGTTTGGATCAGGCCATCCAAACACGGAAACCATAAAGTAATTGTATATTCTTATATAGCTAAATAGTTATTGTAAAAAACCGAATCGGGATTTTTTCTATTTATATCGCCATTCTGATATAGTGATTTCTTTGAGGACTCAATATACCTGTATTTCAGATGTTTTTTGGAATGAATTGCTCGTATTAGATTCACTAAATATCCAACATTAGAACACGTTTTTGACGCTGACATTTTTAGCTTTCAGCTGTGCAATTTTCAGAAAAATCAAGCCGGAGCATTGGCCTTTTAAAAGTCAGAAGTTATCAAAAAAATTTACACATCACAGAGATTTCGCGGATTTTTTCCACGCCCACACCAATTATACATAAGACCTCTTGACCAATGAGATTACAAAAAAAGTAATTTGTTTTGAAAATTAGTCCCATATAAGGACTGATGTAAACAATAATTCTCGGCAGGAAAAGTATAAACCCTTCAGCCACTTGCGAGTTGCAAATATGTAGCAAAAATGTTTTACTTATTAATAACTCAGCAAGTTTTCAAATTGTTTCCCTCAAACTTGGTCAAATGTAATTAGAACTCCTAAACAGTTTTAATCAGAATAAAAAAATCTTTTAGGTGAACTTAAATAGTTTATACCTTTCCTTTTGTCACCAGCATCCTTAATTTTCTTCATATAGTCCTTTACTCTATCCTAAAGTGATACAAACATCATGATACACATAAATATTATTTAGCATAATTACTGTATAACTCACTATAATTATTTGAAAAATGTTAAAATTGCAACCAGTGGGAAATATATTTGGAAGCTAAAAGTAAAGCTTGGAAGGTTAATAAAACTGGTTATAAAAACTGTTTCATTTTAAAATGTTTAAAGTATCAGAAAACTTTTTAACCAGTTTCAACCTTCCAAGCCAGGGTGTTAGCTACAGTCAAAAATTCCGCGCTAAATGCGGTTTTCCCAATTACCTCGAGGTCGCAATTCCCCCAATTTGGGTCAGCCAAAAAATAGTTATAGAAATTCAATGTTATTAATACGCCATTAAAAACATGTTTATAACTACATTTGCTCAAAATTACTCACAAAATGTGGGAAATGCCATTTCAAAGACACAAAAATGTTAAAAATCGAGAGGGGGCAACCGCATGCCCCCAGACCCACAAAGAAATGCCCGGCTTCAGGCCAAAATAAATTTCCCAATTTCAGGTAAACATGGAATTTTTTTTACTGCTGGCTAACACCCTGCAAGCTTTACTTTTAGCTTCCAAATATCACTATAATTAGTATATACCAAAAAACTTCTTTACCAGCTCATGTTTGATGCCATGTTCTTTGGGATTTACTCCTTGAGTAATAAGGTAAACTGCAATACAACATTTATGAATTTGAAATTAGCACAATACCTTCTTGAATTATAATGTAAGGGAAGGGTCGAATATATGTTTGTACCAAAAAGATGTCAACATGAAAAAATAGTGAAAAATACCATCAGAGCCTTTTTAAGAATTTGTCAGGGTGTGGAGAGATGACAGATGGTTGTTGGTGACAAAAAGTTTGGAGTGTTGTTGTATCTAATAGTACGGGCATCTGGGAGTATTCTCCCCCAGAACATGTTTGTATTTTTTCACCCCTAGGACTACATTTTGTGTGTTTTCTGAAACAGATTTTTAGATATACAGCGTTACATTATACTGTAGTCAACCTCCGTCGCAGGGACCCTGGGTACAAGGATGTACTGTAGTATGATATATTTATAAATGTAAATACCATGACTCAGTCACTAATATGTTTAGTCTGGCCTTCCAACAACTTAAAACTATAGGGTGGGATATACTATCTACAATGTTTACGCATTTTTCTTCCAATGGTTATATTTTAAAGAAAAAAGATTTTTGGAAGAAAAAATGGTTGAGTGGGCGGGGGGCACCATGGGGGCTGGGCAGCTTTGTCCCCCCAGTCAAAGCCCTGATTATATAATGTTGAAGAGCTCTGAATCTCACAAATCCTTCATATAAAGCAAACTTTCTGATGGCCATCTCCTAGTTCTTATGAGAAATATTTATGCTTGCAGGCTGACAGACGTGATATTATCTCAAAAATTACCTGGTATTAAAGCTTAACATCCATATTGATATTGGTGCACAGCACCAATTTGAAAGCAGTGCTTATTAAAATTTTTATTTGAGAGTGCTCAGCGCTTATTCAGTTAGCAGCACTTAATCAATCATTTACAGTTATACATGTACATATATGGCAATGAAGTTGGGCAGTTGGCACAAAATAAACAGGCCTCGTTAACATTATTTCATGCCTACAAGCAAAATTCAAAATGTGCCTGCACAAATACATCTTATTTAGATATTGTGGCCTAAATATTGTTGAAATGTCAGTATTTTAAAGTGTGCCTGCAAAATTCAAAAGGTGCCTGCGAGCATCGCTCGCACATTTTACTGATGCCTGAAAATAAAGTCACTTAATCACTTGTTTATGAGCGATCTCACACCAAAGATCTCTGTCATAGAGTACATGGAATGCAGTCTGGTCTGGATTTTCATGGCACATTCTCAATATATATACACAACCGTATGGACCTACTGTACCCTAAAACCAGCAAACCTAAACCAGAGCTGCCAAGTTCAGATGATTAAAAACCTGGAGGCTGTTGGGGCCTTTAGTTCGTAGTTTGTACACCCCCCCCCCCTGACAGTGATATTTGTGATAATAGTGATATCTATGTTATTAATTAATACATACTGACCATATAGCCAGACAGAGTAGCGCAGACAATATTGTAATACTGAAAATTTTTAATCAAATTATGTATAAATTGTTGACTTTATACTATTGTTGACCGGGCATGCTCAGGGAACCAGATTGCCATTAAATGCCATATATGCGTGTGTAACAAAAAATAAGCCCACACACACATAATTCACGTTTAGATTACGTTATACTTCAAGATGACAAAATCTAAGTTTACTCAAACAGCCACGCTACTAATTTTTTTAACAAGAGTACGTGTCATTTTACAAATACGTACGGATTTTCTTTCGAAAGAACAGACGGTATTTTCGCAAATTGTATTTTTTCAGAGCATATCCGTGCATAAAGGACCATTTTAATGGAATTCCGTGAGATTTTCAAAACCCAGGTGAGACCTGGAGGTCAGCGTGAAAACCTGGAGACTCACGGGTAAACCGTGAGACTTGGCAGCTCTGCCTAAACACTGTATATTAATAATTTATATATAATAGATTTATATATAATAGATAAATTTATATATAATAGACTATACAACCCACAGTTAATATTAACTGTGATCAACCAAGCCTATTAAAATGCACAAAGACATGATCAGTTTATGATTTTAGGCAAAATTGTAGTATTCACTCACTCCAGAACATTGAATTCATCGCATAAACCATCATGAGATCCAGCTTTGCCCGATCCAACACATCTAACTACAAGAAAGGATGAACGCTTAAACTATAAACTTTCAATTCTCAAAAATAATATACAAGTACAAACTAGTATTAAAACTACACAATCTAGTAGTCTACACTCCTCGCAACATTTCAAACAGAGTTTACATTGTTTGGCGAACCTTTTCGTGTATTTCCTCACTTGACATAACAAGAAGAGGGTCTAAAGTTTCTTCTACTGTATTCATAGAGCGGTAAAAATCTTCTAAAGAACTAATTATTTCGTCAGGTAACTCGTTGTCGTCGACCTCAGAGGCAGCCATCTTGGTTTTTCGCTTCGTCCGCGCGCATGAAAGAACTTCGAAGAAGCCTGAGACGAGTTTACGCAATTTATTCGGACTTTTATGCGTGCGCAGTGCATTTTAATATTTGGGGCCCTAGTGATTTTCTAGCCTCCTGCGCAGACGTTATTAGTGGCCCGAGGCCTCACCTAACGTCTGCTCACATTCGCTATACATTTGACTTCCCGGCAATTAACCAATCACAATCATCTACACGATAATTGGAAGATCGGCCTTCAATGACCTTCACACGCTGTGGGCTATATCAACAAGTCTGTAGTATTTTTAAATTTGAAAGTTTTAACACTGCGCATTAGAAAAAGGCTTTTCAGTCTATTATAAACGAAAAGGATGTTTTCGTAAATCTCACAACTGACGCAGGAAATCACTTATTTATCACGCCGTTACCGAAGCTATTCGATGTAATATTCGGATTTAAATATTTAAACAAATTGTAAACATTGTAAACATTTAGTAATCGTGATTTATTTCGTCATTGATAAATTCAATACGATCGTGATCAAGTAAAAAAATTACACGATCTAGGAGTCGGTGCTGTGTCATTATTAAGTTTAATCGAGAGCGATAAAGAAGCGAAGACATTGGAAGATGGGAAATATTCTGACTGTATTATATGGTACAGCAGAGTCATTGCTGAAGACAAAGACAAAGTGTATGGCAGAACGGTTTGTGCTTTGGCTATTGATGCATGAAGCTCATTTCAGTATGTATTATAATAAATCCTAAACATGTGTTTGCATTTGCAATTCTCAAAGCCACAGCAATCGATCGGCTGTGACCATTTTAATAGTCGTTATTTTATATTGTCTTGATTTATACGTTGCCTCGTATTATCTATTGCACGTAGCACCAGCAAGTTTATGAGCCATTCTAGTTAATATACCTGCCCCAACCCTCTGATGTAAACCCTTCATAATTGCCCTCATATAAACTTGCATGCTAGTACTACATGCAAATAGATAATACGAGGCAATGTATAAAAAGACAAATTCAATTTAAATAAACAATATAAAATATTAATGAATAATGACTATTAAAATGGCCAAGCCCGATCGATTCCTGTGTCTTTGGGAATTACAAAAGCGAACACATTTTTAGGATTTATTATAATACATACCATTCTTTAATCGCATGAGCTTCATGCATCAACAGCCAAAGCACAAACCATTTTGCTATACGTACAATTTGTTGAAGCATTCGTTTCCATCGTTCGGTCTTCAACAATGACTCTGCATATAATACAGTCAGAATATTTCCATTCTTCCAATGCCTTCGCTTCTTTATCGCTCTCGATTCAACTTAATAATGACACAGCACTGACTCCTAGATCGTGTAGTTTTTTGACTTGATCTCGTATTGAATTTATCAACCGAAACCACGATTACTAAATGTTTACAATGTTTACAATTTGTTTAAATATTTAAATCCGAATATTACATCGAATAGCTTCGGTAACGGCGTGATAAATAAGGGATTTCCTGCGTCAGTTGTGAGATTTACGAAAACATCCTTTTCGTTTATAATAGACTGAAAAGCCTTTTTCTAATGCGCAGTGTTAAAACTTTCAAATTTAAAAATACTACAGACTTGTTGATATAGCCCATGCGTGTGAAGGTCATTGAAGGCCGATCTTCCAATTATCGTGTAGATGATTGTGATTGGTTAATTGCCGGGAAGTCAAATGTATAGCGAATGTGAGCAGACGTTAGGTGAGGCCTCGGGCCACTAACAACGTCTGCGCAGGAGGCTAGTGATTTTCTAGCGTTAAAGATTCTTGAAATTCTTGAAGTTTTAGAGATTGATTTCCATATTCTTGAACTTTAAGATAATAGGCCTTTCCAAAGTTTCTACCGCCATATTGCAGGGGGTGCAAAAACATTGGGGCGAGCGCGCGGCCACCAATGGTGCCCATACTATTTCCTATTGAGTGAGTGAAAATTACCTTTTGACATTTTGTCCTTTTTCTCAAAAAATTTCTATACAAGCATATCCAATTTTTATTTTTGGATAATCGCTGGGTTTTTTCTGATATGTGGCCGAGATTTCTTGCTAATCGAAGGACAGGAAGTAATAAAAAACGGCGGCTTTTGTTGTACAACTTGATCGACGTTTGAGCGATGATTTTTGTACAAATATACAAATATAAACAGTAATAATGGCGGACACCAAAGGACTTACACACTTAATGGACAAATATTCTTCCAAAGATCGGTTAAACAAACGAAATAACAAGAATCATCGCTCAAACGTCGGTAAAGGTGTGCAACAAAAGCCGCCGTTTTTTATTACTTCCTGTCCTTCGATTAGCAAGAAATCTCGGCCACATGTCAGAAAAAAACCCAGCGATTTAATATCTAAAAATAAAAATTGGATATGCTTGTATAGACATTTTTTGAGAAAAAGGACAAAATGTCAAAAGGTAATTTTCACTCACTCAATAGGAAATAGTATGGGCGCCATTGGTGGCTGCGCGCTCGCCCCAATGTTTTTGCATCCCCTGCAATATGGCGGTAGAAACCTTGGAAAGGTCTATTAGCAAGATTATTTCTTTCGGTTAACGTTTTGAATACTTATATAACATTTTCATTGCAGTATTATGTATCTAAACTGAGCCAGGGGAGATCGAAAATATTCTCTCCCAAGAATATTTTGAAATCTAGACTGAGTTTCTAGAATAGTAATTCCTGCATTCTGGGAT
The DNA here is from genome assembly GCA_902702795.2 of Paramuricea clavata. Classification (NCBI taxonomy): domain Eukaryota; kingdom Metazoa; phylum Cnidaria; class Anthozoa; order Malacalcyonacea; family Plexauridae; genus Paramuricea; species Paramuricea clavata. The sequence goes on from CACRXK020009514.1 coordinate 14,161, forward strand.
AATATTTAACTGTATCGCTCCTGATTCCTTTTAATTTTGTGTCAAATTCAATTTTACTGTATTTGCTAATCTAGTTTAGGATAAAATCCGGCCTTTGTGGAAACATTATTTCCAAGGAACCAAAGGACTGATTTACGTCGTAGACAGCCTTGAGAATGAACGATTCATGCAATGAATTACAAGGAACTTTGACGTCTTGATAGTGACCGTATTCCTCTCTTGGTTCTGGCGAACCAACAAGACCTGCCTCGAGTTATAAAGACTAGTGACGTTGCGCAGAATCTGGGGCTTAATGAACTGTGCAATAGACCGTGGCACGTACAGGGTACTGTGCCCTGAGTGGCGATGGTGTTTATGGAGTACTGAAGATATTTGGAAACATTAGATGAACAGTTAATAGATGCTCAAAATTGCAAAAAAGTTATTTCAGTTATATAAAACTCGGTGCTACAAAAATGAATGCTGAGGTAATTTATTTGTTTACATTATAATACGTACGACTACAATACGTATTATTACATGCAATCAGATCGAATATCAGACATTAATATTTCGATTAATACGTATACGACTGCTTTTATACTGATTACAGTTCTACGGCTTATACGATGGTCGATGGATATACATAATATACGGTATGAGCTAAAACTAAAAGGCTTGATCTATATATATTGAAAATACTATTTCCTTAATTCTCGATCCAGTTCCGGTCGTTTTATATCATTGCATTGAAGGGATTTCCTCGATGATTAAACGACAAACCGAATTCCAGCATGTGTACGCGTTACCCTCGTCATGAGACCAATTTTTGCAGTTTCCAACAGAAAGACCAACTGTAACCTTTCCTTTTGGAATACTGTTACAGAAGCCGTCCAGAGTACCAGGACGATGAAGGTTCAGACCGCTGACCCATTTGCATGGATGGCAGCATCGATGGGCGCTGGAGACGAGCATTCTTTACCATTGATTGTAATAAACCAACGTCGACAACATTTCCCGTTGGTACAACTTACGAGTCGCAGGTCTCCTTGATACGTCACACGAAGGGCTGAGTTGGAGTGAGCCTTTTGAAAATCACAAGTCTATAAAAATAAGTAAAAAATAGAAAAGAATATATCCAAGATGAAGTAAAAAACAAATTCTGAAAAGACAAGACATCTTAGAATACCGTGAATATATGATTCAAAAAATATATAAAACATTGTTATAAATATAGCTAAATAATCCATTTTCAATTTAATTTTACTAATTTCTTTATCATGTTTCGCTTTGCTTGGATAATCCTCCTTCCGCCCACATATATGTTCACTGTTTCCCTAATTTCCCCGATTTTGGTGTATTTTCTACTTTTCACAAGTTTTTTCACAAGCATTCGCAGTTAAGCAGTCCTGTATCAATTTTCCACTAACGAATTATTTCGCGCGAAGCGACTATATATTTGCTTTTTTGTCCTTGAGCTTTCGGCTGGAACCATTTGGAACTAATTAATAGTTTTAGACAAAAGAATAAAGTCAATTCGCGCGAAAAAAATAAAAATATCGCCTAGTGGAAAACTGGCCTAAAGCTTGTTTTATACGTCGAATTTGGGGCTTCGGTGGCGAATGGGGCTTCGGTGGCGAAATGGTTAGCGCACTTGCCTTTCACCTCTAAGGCCGTGGGTTCAAGTCTCAGTGAGAACTTCTCAATGTGACTCGAACCCAGTCCTCATGTGAAAAGAGTACAGTCAACGCTCTGCCGAAAGTCGTGAGTTTTCTCCGGGTACTCCGTGTTTCTTCCCACAGGGAAAGTTGGGAAAGTTGACAGGGTGGGTTAGGCACATAGGTCTGAGGCAGATCATCAATGAGGTATGGACTAATAGCGGCTGCTCAAGCGCCATTTGTAAGCTCGAAGTCTACCTCGGTCTGCTTCACGTCAGTCCGGTTCTATCTATCTATTCATAATGTAACCAGTCACTGAAAAGCCCTGATAGGGAGTGTGCTGTGAAATATCTGTAATCTGTAATCTGTAATTTTGGTCGCGTCGAATGCAATTGAAACAATAGATAATGAAGCTTAATGAGGTTTATCATCTCATTATCTATTGTCTTAATTGCATTCGACGCGACCAAAATTTGACGTGTAAAACAGGCTTAAGCCGGTTTTCCACTTCAAGCGTACCGTACCGAAACGTATCAAAAACGTTTTTAGATTTCAAAATCTCGTGAATATTGATTGGTTAGCACTTCCGTAGTACGCAAAAAAGTTGACTTGCGACCCACTCTTTATTTTGATACGCGAATACACCCGGAAGTACGTGGATTTATAAACCTTTTTTCAATCTGCGCATGCTCACCAGTACGTTTCGCTACGATACGGGCGAAGTGGAAAACCGGCTTTAAAGCCAGTTTTCCATTTCAATCGTATCGTACCGAAACGTAGCATATTTCTTTGTTTCCTCAGCGGTAGCGTGGAACTAATGACTTCGACACAAAAAAAATGCTACGGTACGTTACGATATGGTTGAAGTGGAAAACAGGCTTAAAGGCTGTTTACGAATAATAAATGAGGAGTAATGATGAACAATTTTCTTAATTTTTTATAATTCTTCCTATACCAGGGGTCCGTATAGGGCGTAAGTGGATCTTCACTATACTCTCGGTACGTTTTTAAAGTTTACCGTATAACACGGCGGACAAAACAATTTTAAAGCACTAGAGTTGTCAGTTTGAATTAATTATACTGCAAGATAATTAGTGCGTTTTTGAACACACCAATGGGACTGTGGAATTGACCAGCCGACCCAGGGTCATTTTCGCCGACCCTCAGGCATGGAGACAAAATGCCCTGGGGACGAGGTTAAGTGTTTCCTGTTTAGTTTCCAGACCATCGTATCTTTATAGACTATGTCTGGACATAGAAACAGAGTTAAACCATGGAGTGTCGAAACTATGAATTACATGCTGTATGCATGATCCATCGTGCTTTTCGCGTTTAAAAGGTCGAGGTTTTTGCATTTTGACTTTTAAAAGACAACCTTATTTGAATTAGCTGTACTCCTTAGGGATGGTATATAAAAGAAATATAACTCAAAAATGTTGGTAGACATAAAATTTTCTATTTACCTCAATCTGACCCTTATCCTTATCATCATTAAGGTTTTCGAAAGTGCATTGTTTCACACGAGGGGTTAATTCGTCATGTTCATCATGGCCACCACAGAAGCAGCTACATGTGCTGGTAGCTTTCTGAAATAGAAATGCCATTAAAAGTCATCCTGGCTAGTATTGAGAAAACCAGAGTACACGTATTAATAAAACCTGCGCTGGTTGCATGGTCAACGGTTAATCTATTAGTCTTGAAGCATTCTTCGCGCATGTGGCCTGGAGAGGGCTAAGGATTTTAAACTTCTAAGCTGGATTTGCTATCAATTCTTGGAGTTGTCAAAATATTTACTGAGTTGTAAATGGAAATTACTGGGGTTGTTAGTTGTAATTTTCCTTCCAATTCCATACTTCTGTTCAATAAGCCGACATACAAGTATTTCTCATCGGGAACAATGCATATAAGGTTTTACGTACAGTAATTTGGAAGTTATTTTGACTGATGTATAAAATCAACAACTGAAATTGTTTAATGCAGTAAAATTTAAGATATTAAAAACTGCATGATTAACAGTAACTTTCAGCAATCGCGCTGAAGCCGTACAGTATATGTAATCACGTGATGATTATTGATGGTGACCACAGACATGGGTTATTTGGTGAGATTCGGCCGTTGGTGATAAGGATGGCCGGCGTATATGTGTTGTTTTATCTTTCTCAACCCAACTTTTTCCCGCGTATTGAACCTGGAAATAACCAAAGCCAAAGGAACTGTCCAAACAAACCTGAATAGTAGCGCCGATGAGTAAGCTGTAAATAGGATAGTATTTTAGGAGTGTACCCCTAATAGCCATAAATAACCCTTGCAATATAGTCCTATAGATGTTCTATTGTTTTGAGATATCTTGATTTACTGGAGTTGTAAAATATCTTTATAGAATAATCCCTGCAGGTGGCATACTGCAAAATTTTGACTCTAATCACAATCAAAGACCGCTGAGGCGACTCAAGGATGAGATCAAATGAAAGTGTTAAAGCAGTTTAGTAAAATTCCCTTGGGCGCCGCTCGATTCGGGTCATTTAGTAAAATTCCCTCGGGCCTTCCCTAAATGACCCTCATCGAGCGGCGCCCAAGGGAATTATACTAAACGACCCTCATCGGGCGGGACGTTTTAATAGCTAATTCGCTTCTTTTTATGCTATTACTTATAAATATCGGTCATTAGGCCAACCATCTAAAAGCACGGGGAGGGTTTTGATATTCAGCAGGGAAGAGCGGGGCTGATGAATTGAATTGAATAGATAATTATGAATAAGTGGGCTGTATTCAGATACAGCCCGGAAATGTTGGGCTGTATCTGAATACAGCCCGCTGTTCTAGTATTGTACCTGGATACAGGCCATGAATTGA